>OY282559.1:397950132-398216942 GCA_958295665.1 Tipula vernalis
CTGCCCAGGCAGAGTAGCCAGCTGCAGAATTGTTTTGCAGGCTAAGACTCAGGAAGCCGAGGCCTCAGTTGGAGACAAAAGATGGGAACGACAATAGCGTAGGTACCAGTGAGCAAAAATCGAGTACAAAGACGCCGTTGGGAAACCCAAATTATTCGCTGCTGCGGAGCTTCCAGCGACTAATTCAGAACGAAACGCCTTTAATGAGTAGTCTATTCTGGCGACAAATGGGACCTCTGTGACAGCTGATGGCTTACTTAACCAACGGACGTGATTCTAGTTAGCAGAAACTTTCGAAGAACACGGCCCAGCCCCGTGCGACCATGTAATTTACGTATCAGTGGCTTATCGTTAAACTTGGAGAGTTCGCTAAATCCGCGATCCTCGGCATCACTTCCTTAAATAATTACAAGGACAAGATAACAAGAAAATATCAATTGATATTGCAAGCAGCCTGGCCGTCGCCACCTCATCGATGGTGACCCTATCTCCGATGTCTGAAACGTTAGTTTCCATCAAAATTTTTACAAATCAGGTAGGTGTTTACATGATCGAACATCCAACGGAGTCGAATTTGCCCGAGGGAATACTAATAGCGAGTAACTGCATGTTTGAATAGCAAATACGACGGATCACGAGAAAACACTCCCGGAAAATACGTGAGTGGGCAACATAAAAGGTGTAGAGACCATTTCACCTGGCAATTGGCAACTCGTTACAAAGGACCAAATGGGTGAATTGATTCAAAAACCATTGGAAGGCGTGCCGAAGGAGTCAGACCATTTGGTTACGGAAATTTCAAACAGCGAATTGACGCCGGGAATGCAAAGTCAATAAAACAGCCGCCTCGCAAAGTACCCATTGCCGAATGATATGAAAGCGAAAGATGTCATTCAACCAGTCATTAGCCCTGGTTCTCCCCAGTTGTACTCGTCAGGAAGGAAAATGAATTGTTAAGACTCTGTGTTGACTGCCGAAAACTTTTAAACGTCACCAAAAGGACTGATTTCACCTACCTCGAATCGATGTTAAACTGGATGCAATGAACGGTGCCTGTGTATTTTCCTCTCTCAACTTGGCCGAGCTACTGGCAGGTCAACCTCGATGCACGAGATTGACCATAGGCGACATTTTTAGCGGGGGATGTCATAATAGATGACGTCATCATCTACGGAAAAGGCATTGGCGATCTAGTTAGCAAGATGAGGTTAGTTTTAGAGAGGCTACGGTTGGGTAATTTTAATCTGAATACGAAAAAGTGCAATCTCTTAAAACGGCATGTTAATTAGCACGAGCACATCATGAGCGACATAGGAATCCGAAATGACATTCATGGAAAACTTCGCTTTCATTACTAAACCATTGATCAAGCTGACAGAAAAACACCGTTAATTCGAATGGAACCACAAAGCAGATTGAGCCTTTAAAGAGCTAAGGTAGTTGCTCACGTCAGCACCAATTTAAGCTTATCCTCAACTCGACAGACCATCCATGGTTGACACAGATTCCAGTCTTTATGGAAAATAGGAGGCGTTTTATTACAAGAAATAGAGGGCAAAGAAAAAATGATAAGCAATTTCTCAAGAACTCTGCAAAACGCTGAAATAAATTACTCCACTACGAGACGAGTACTGTTGGCAGTTGTGACAGCCATTCAACACATTCACTCGTATTTACATGGCCAAAGTTTCATCGTGCGTATGGACCATCCGCAGCAAGACGCCTGTTGGATAGAAATTCTACAGCAATATTATTTGAAATCCAATACTGCCGTGGCCTAATACACGGAAATTCGAATGCATTGTCACGTGGTATCTGCCTGGCAGAATACCGAGAATGTGATCGACTTGATGCTCGTGAAAGGGAGACTACCACTCGTGTGACAAGATTGAGCACAGTTATTTGCTAGGCGTCCTTTCGGCAGGATTGGCATTGACATCAAAGTCCATTTCCAGTTACCGATAAAAGAAATCACTAAACTCTGGTCATCATGGACTACTTTAACAAGTGGCCAGAGGCATCAGGAATTCCAAATCGGACAGCCGAAACTGTGGCAGGGACATTAATTTAAGAAGTTGTATCGCGTTATGGTGTCCCTCTTGAAATTCTTGCGGACCAAGTCCGAAATTTTAAAGATGGAGTATTCAAAAAGACAGTGGAGCTAATCGGGGCGAACAAGACGAGGACAACTCCAATGCACCTACATTCGGACGGAATGATCGAGCATCACAATCGGATTTTGGCTGATTACTTAGCCAAGTTCAACATGATTGGAACCAGTTACTTCCGCAACTTATGTTGGCTTATCTTTCATCAGTCCACTAATCAACGAAGGTGGCTCCCCGTGAAATGCTATAGGAGCGGAAACTACGTCTACCTGGTTGCTTATTGGTCGGCTCATCTCCTGAACAAACGTCAGTAGCCGACTGCGCTAAAAATTTCAACCGTCCGTATGGCAAAACAATACGTCTCTAAAGCGAACAGAGTACATTTTAGTATCGTTTATTTCTTGTGGTGGTTCAACCCTATCAAAAGAATGAGAGTCTGCCAAAAATTGCAGTGCGACTGGGATTATTGTAAAGCAAAACGACCCGATTGTCCGCATAAGGAAACCTACAGTAAGAACAATGGTAGTTCATGTGGATTGATTGGGATCCTATCATGGTAAATTGGATAGGCCAGTTTCATATATCGCGACGGGACATTCGCAAGTAAAAAGGAAGCAGTGTAACAAACGCATATTCGCCTGTATGAACGCATCCCAAAGAATTTACATTTACAAACCAATTTAAATATAATTTTATAATTTATAAAGTAATTCGCTAGATTAAGCTGCTTATTTGTTATACAATTGATAAAATAAAGTTAGCCTTGGCAGCTTTTTGGTACAAAGGAAATCGGAAGTATTTCCATTTATTTTCCTACTTTCAAGCAATCCAAAGTCTCAATCAACAAACAGAAATCCTCGTAGAGGAAGGTCAATAACGTCGTCGGAGGTTACAATATTGTACATTGTTTACGATCTTTTTACATTGGATACTTAGAAAACTACAGTCTACGGTATTGTCGACATTGGCGTGTAGACAATCTGAAATTAGGCGTAGACACACCACTCTGCTGAGTACTCGCTCATGATAATTTTGTACTCGATAGACGGCTGAGGATTCTTCTTAAAACTATACTCCATATTGGGAAGGCGATGCACATCAATATACCTTGAATATCCTTATTTGGCAATATGATGAACCAAGTGTCTTTCAGTCTCAATTTGTTTAATTGACTGAGATTTGATTTCCACATATATTTGCCTCTGATATTATGAATTTAAATGAAAGAAGATTGTTCGTGGCTTCTCGAATTCCCAATAATGTTAAATAGTGCAATTTATAAGTCATCACCATTGGTACAAATTTGGATAATGAAAATTCTGGCTGACAGTCCGAAAATGTCTGACTAGGCATATGTTTTACTTCGGTCTAAAAAGACCAATGAAATCCTGTAAAATAATACCAAAAATTTGCTTAGTCCAAAACCACTTTTCTCTAAGTTTTAAAAGTCCCAGAGTCCGAAAATCAAAAAAAAAAAAAAGTCCGTTCATCTGTGGATGTCTGGATGTCTGTACGTATGGTATCTCGAAATTTGAATTTTTTTTTTCACCATTAGGGGCAAGGCAGAGTTCACCTGTTTTTATAAATATTTAGCAATTTTTTATGTATGCTGGTTTGAAGATTTTATTGGGCATTGAGTTTGGGGTTGGATTAGGGTATAGTAAGCAGTTGATCAATTTCTTGTATATTCTGTTTTGACGATTGAGCTAGGGGGAAAGATCTGACCCTAAGTTATTGTGGAGGAATATGGACGCATATATTTTTTGGTACCATGTTGATTTGTGGATTGAATAAGTCGGAAGAGTTGCTTGAGCGTTGAATGAGGTTTATTTGGGAATTGAGTTGAGGGGTTCGGTTAGGAATTAATTTGCGGTCGAGTTGAGTGTTCAATGTGCAGTTGAAACAAGCATTTATATTTGGTCGAGCTAAGTTGAGTTGAAGTTGAGTAAAGGTTTAGTTAGCTTCCGTTGGGGTTTAGTGGGTGGTTCGGTTAGGGAATAATTTGGGGTTGATTTGGCGCTGGGTCAAGGGTTGATTTGAAAATTGATTTATGGTTGATGTGGTGATTGGGTTAAGGGTTTGGTTGGCGGTTAATTTGGTGATTGCATTTTGGATTGCGTTGCGATTGAGTTGGAGGTTGTTTAATTGTAAATTGAGTAGAGCTGGAGTTTGCGTTCAGAGGTTTAGTTCCGGATTGATTTGGCGGTTAAGTTAGTTTTCAGGACGGAAGTTCTGATCACGTCTTGAGATTTCAGCCCTTTATATTTATTCCTGTTCAAACGAATTGTTTCGTTGATTTTTATAACGATGGGATCAGCCAATTGACGACTGTA
This sequence comes from Tipula vernalis, assembly GCA_958295665.1. Lineage (NCBI taxonomy): Eukaryota > Metazoa > Arthropoda > Insecta > Diptera > Tipulidae > Tipula > Tipula vernalis. Next base: position 397,954,574 of record OY282559.1, read on the forward strand.
TTGAGAGTGCGTAATCGTGGCAGAAAGAACACACTTATCGTCAAGTTCAACGCATAAACACGATGGAAAAGACGAATTAGCTTTAATAATTAGTTGGTGTGTGGATAACTGACTAAAGCGTTTGTCATTAGCTTCGTCATCTAGTCCGATAATCTGGTTTTCATAAACATATGTGTTATGTCGAAATCTCGATTATAATTTTATCAGTCTTGTCACAGAAACTAACAATATCGGCCGGCGCCACTCACATCTTGTGTTTAGCCTGGAAATGTGGCAATATATTTATAAGAAATTTTTCTGAACGTGACTTCTGGCCTCTTAAACTAAGCCGACTTACATAGCTGTAAAAATCATGAGAGACCTAACATTATGTCGATAATATGTTTCATACTTTGGTTAAATGCATCGACGCATTTCTATTAAAATACGCCATTTTAATCGAAAATTTACATTGTTGCATTTTAAAATCATCGGCGACTTTTTTCGCCGGAAAATACAGAGAATTTCTGCTAAATTTGTATGATCTCGATATTCGACTATTGCTTACTTAAGAAACCAGAATTACTTCGGTCTAAAAAGACCAAAGTTTTGAAATCCTGTCAAAAGTAACAAAAAGGTTCAATGGATAAAGTTCCGGAATATGACCAAGTATGATGGAACTTGCGTATTTTTCAACAGCTTATGATGAAATTTGACATGCGCGTTGAAAATGAGATTCTAAAGGATTTTTAAATAAAGTTCTGGAATATGGCCAAATAGGATGGAGCTTGGCTATTCTTGATCCGATTATAATGAAGTTTGACATATGGAATGGAAATGGGGTTCTAAAATGAATTTTATATAAAGTTATTGCCATATACCATAACTTCTCCTAAAAATCATTTTAGAATTCCATTTCAAACTCACACGACAAATTTCATTATAATCGGATAAGGACTAGCCAAGCTCCATCCTACTTGGCCATATTCCCAAATTTTATCCAAAAATCACTTCAAAATCCCATTTCAATCATTTATGTCAAATTTAACTAAAACCGGTTAAGAAATACCCAAGTTTCATCTTAATTGGCCAGACGTATAATTTGCTAATTAAAAGTTCAATTTGAAGTGTAAAAGAAACAAATTCGAGTGTAAAAGTTTTAATTTCTGGTGTACCGTCCGTGCCCGCTCTAATAAAGTGTCAGCTTATCCAAGGGAGGTTTTCATTGAAAAACATCAGTTGCATGGAACTTAAAAGTTTTTCCGTTGGAGTGAGGATTCCGCTAAATTGAGTTTCCGTTGAAACGAGGTTTCACACTATATAAAAGTGAGCTTTTATATGTATGTCCAGTACATCTGTGTGATATTTAAACAAATGTACACGCATTGAATGATTTGAACCAAACTTTACACTAACATTGTTTAAGACTTAAGAAAGGTCACTGTTAATATCTCAAATATTCATCTACTTCATGAGGGGTGATAATCAGGTCCAAAGTTACTACAGAGAAATTTATAAAACTTTAAAAATTGAGTTGTTGTTGTATTGCGTGATGGTGATGTTAATGGTGATTGTGGTATGATGGTGATGATGATATGATGGTAAGATGGTATAATGGTATGATGGTATGATGGTATGATGGTATGATGGTATGATGGTATGATGGTATGATGGTATGATGGTATGATGGTATGATGGTATGATGGTATGATGGTATGATGGTATGATGGTATGATGGTATGATGGTATGATGGTATGATGGTATGATGGTATGATGGTATGATGGTATGATGGTATGATGGTATGATGGTATGAAGGTATGATGGTATGATGGTATGAAGGTATGTTGATATGATGGTATGTTGGTCTGAGGATATGGGTTGAGCAGATGACTCTTGGTTTGGGCTAAGTTGAGTTGCAGTTGAGTTAGGATTTAGTTACCCTGCATTGGAATTAAGTGATTGGAGAATTATTAAAGGGTTGATTTGGAGTTAGGTTAAAGGTTGATTTGAAAGTTGAGGTGGAGGTTGAGCTGAAGATTGACTTATGAGATTCATTTCTGGATTGATTTGAGAGTTGAATTAGTCAAGACCGAAGTTCTGACCACCTTATGAGGTTTCATTACTTTATATTTTAATACTTGCTCCTCTGTTATTTTAAACCAGTCTTCATGTCTGATCTTGTATAAAAACCTAATTAGACTACTCCAAATTCGGAGTATAAAAATATTTTAAACTAATGCTATGGTTTGTAAATATATTTTAATATCCAATATGGCTTATTTTAATCAATGCTCTTCATTATCTTTCAACTCAAGCTCCTTTGTAATATAATTGATATAATACAAAATTCTAAATAAATATTTATGAACCATGCCAAACGCAAAAAATACCAATCGACTTTAAAAACTGAAAAGTCTTTTAACCTAGCGATAAATACAATATACAAGACTAATTCAGAATTTTTAATTAGCTAAGATATTCTGAATAAATTTTATTTTGCTGCCGTTAAAAATGCAAATTACGTGATTACTATTGATTATAAAATAAATATTCCAATTATTTGCAAATTTATAATATTCTCACGAATTTCCATAACAAAAAGAAAAGTTTTTAGATTTTTCTTTTTTTTTCGAAATAAATTTTGTGAATTTTCAATTTTACATTGATTTCAAGGTACAATGATTAAATTGCATAAAAACCGCGGGTGGGAAACGATATAACTTCTTTGTGTTGTTATGGCAAATAATATATACGCAGAAAATAGCATATGGCTTTATAATCGCGCAAATGTCATTTCACGCCATCATTGTCATCGGTATATCATAAATAAATTATATTTTACGTTTCGAATAATTTTTAAGCAAGACTATAATAGGTACGCGGATTTTCCAAAAAAAATAAAAATTTTGTGTATTCCCTACCTTACATAATAATACTTCATGTATGCATAATACATCAAATAAATTGATTTTACGTTTCTTATTTTTATTTATTTCTGCTCTGCCATATATTACAACGTCTATATGTACATATTTTATTCCTTCATAAATGTAATTTATTATAAACATACAGCATAAAAAAAAATAAAAAAAAAACGGAAATGGTTAACCTAAATTCATGTGTTATTTTCATTTTTCTTCCCCAATTACATTTGCAAAACGAACGAGAAAAATTAACAAAAAATTTATTGAAGGCGTGAAAATTCAATCGATCTTTCAAATACACAAATTAAAAAAGAAAATTGAAACGAATAAATAAAAACCATATATGGAACAGGAAAAACCATTTAATATATTATAAAAGATGGGATACATAAACCATCAATGTAGCCGCCGCCGCCGCCGGCGCCGCCGCCACCGTCAATATAATATTATTTTGTAAATAAAACATGACAACAACAACAACAACAGCAGCAGCAGCATAAAATATAAAAATTGAAGTATAAGAAACTGAAAATAAAATTTACATATTTATGTAACATTTAATCGTATCAAAACTCATCCATTATATGTATGTACATACATACCATATACGAAGAGTACATACCATCAAATAAAATGTTTTATGTTTTTATTACAACATGACGATGATACATAAATTAAATTAATTAAATTCAATTGGGGAGATGTTTATTTGCTTATCATTTGATATTGACTTTTTTTTCCCTTTATAAGAGACACCTGGGGTATTATACAGTCGTTATATCATATTACATTATTTGGTGTTATTTACAAGTTTTTTGTTGTTGTTGTTGTTGCTAATGAATGAGCTGAAAATTCTTGGAAAAATAATTGTCAATGTCTTCTCCCATTTTCTAACTACGTTTAATATCGAGATGAATAATGTTTAATATAATGTAATTATTTTATTACACATTTCGTATACCATATTTTTTTATGTTGGTAATTAGTCAAATTTATGATCAGTCTTATATATAATTTTTTATGATTGGCTACTTGAGCATAAAAGTGACGAATAAAATGTGCTGAGTAATTAATATGCACGTGTAGGTAAGTAGGTGTATATGTGGTCTTAGAATTTTTTTTCTTTTTCTTTATTATTGGCAATTAAATATGTTATGATTTTATCAAATGGTGGCATAACACGTTTAATTTGGTATATTACAAAATAGGAATAAAAAAAGATCTAATTAATCGTTTAAGGCTAAAAATGTTTAGGTCAAAAATATATCCGAGGCATCATTTTATTTTAATGGAGCACGTTCGGTTTTATCTGATCGTAATTAAATGCTATGGTACATATTCATAATTTTAATTAGAAATTGTAATTAAGTTTTATTAAATTAGAATTTATGGAATACTATAAACTACCCTACACAATGTTCTGTGTGGTTTCTTATAAGGGCAGTATACTGATTATTTCCAATGTAAATAATTTATCTGAAATAGCCATAAATTTGGGAAAAATTTATAACAGACAGTTAAAAAAATATTGCTTATCTAATGTAAATTGCCTAACATATATGTAGGTACAGTGGAAGGTTGTATTACAAAATAACACAAAGCTTGCATTAAATTTTAGTGCGACATTTCATTAGAATATAAAGCAAGATGTGAAAGAACCGTCAATCAACTGCATTAAAAATTTTAAAAGAATTCGAAGTAATAAATTGTAAAGCAAGTTTCATTAAAAGTTCCGTAAGTTTAGCCCTTTTTCTTCTGGAGTTGGTCATTTGGTCTTTGAATTGTATTTGGTGTCGTAAGGGCCGAAATCTCAGAGACCAGTTTACTTTAAAAAACCAAACAGTCATCGTTTTATTCACGGCCTAGTTCACTTTATAGTCGACTAATGTAATAAATTATAAATTAAGAACTGAGAAGCTTTCATTTAACGTAATAGTGATTTTTGGATTCAGAAACCCAATTTGTTTTATTTGTCATTTAATCGGTTTGATGTAGCGAATTTTATATCGGTAAAGCAAAACACGTGCAAGAATTTATTGTTCATGGAACATTTAAGTCTGCTTATTTGAGCGAATTTTATGTTGGTATAAGTTTTCAGAGCCTTTTAAAAACAAGGATAAATTACGGAAAAGGAAGGTTTGATTGAAAAATATTCTGGGAAAGCGGGGATACTAGTTATTAAAACAAGAGCATGCAATGGCAAGGATGACGAAGAAATTATTTTAAAAATTTTAATTCCAATTTTATAATTAAAAGTATATTACAGAATTTCTGCCTTTATTTTAAAACGAATAGAAATTAGGCATTTGTCTTTACTTACGTTCCCGTTCTTCGTTTTATTACAAGGCAACCTCATAAGATCCTAATTAATTAACATATAAAAGCAAGAACTGCTGGGTGCGCCAACTAAGAGAGAATTTATTTTCATCCCAACAAAATGGTTTAGATGATTTTGCATAGAGAACGGGTTCAGTGGAATCGGTTAGATTTAATATATGGTCGAATACGATTTTGAGCCCCAGCGCTTGGAGTAGTATAGCAACCGCAACTTCACTATGCGAAGAGAAAATACAATTAGACACTCAGCGAAAATGAATAACACAAATAATTAACCACAGCTGAAAAACGCTGCTTTAATTGTTATTCAGAGACAGCAATAAGGACGATTTAATTAGTGCATCAAATTAAGTGAAGTGGAAAATGCCCACTAAAATAATAAAATTACACCAGACCAGCAAAGAGAATCATGAACCTGCCTCGTACTAGATCTCATAGACTTCGTTCATCAAAAAATAAAAAAGCGTCAACATGGGGCATAAAAAAAACATTTACAGGATACTAGTATTAGGTATATGAACAGTACCGCAGGAAGAACAGTTCCGTGCTAGTCATTTCAAAAATTTCATTTTCATGGCCGGTAATTAACTTCTTTATGTAACTCAAAGGATACTATCCTTTGGTCTCGAAAAACAAAAGTACGAGGACTTATAAAGGCAAACTACTAAAAGTTACTTTAACTGGAGGTTCCTGATCCGATTATTAATAAGGTCAACTGTACAGAACAAATTAGTAAAGACAGGTTCGACTGCAAAAGGTGACTGTAAGAATCAATAAATACTACGGCTAGAGTCTACTAAAATTTCCGGATTTAAGCTCAGATAATCCTCAAACGACGATATAAAAAGAAGATAATGACGCAATCAAGGTCTTGAGCGTTAAGTGAGATTGACATAAATCTTAGAAAGTTTTTGATCCACGAGGTTGATTGTCACACGCTAAAATTCAAAAATACCAGAGTTTAAAATGGGATGGCATTTCGCTCTTCGCTTTTGATTACTTTTAAGAGCGATAATAAAAAATATTAAAAAACTATTCATAAGGAACGTTGCTGAAAAAAAAAATATCGCTCTGAAGATTAGGAACATTATTTTTATTATATGGCCCTTGTTCTTCCACTATTGCGTTTGTATGATCCTATTTTCTCACTTTGTTATTCAGCAGTACTGCAAGAACTGTTACGCTCTGCACTGATGAATAAAAACGTTCTTAATATAATAGGATTTTTATTCCAATTTCAACCTTTTGCAAATTCACCATTTGTCCAAATAATAGTTGTTGCTGTCGGTGGATGTTATGGTTTCTACTAGGCCATGAATGATTAATTGGTTTATGAACAAAACGAAAAACGATTAGTTGTTTAATGTAATTACCTTAGATGAATTTCTTAAATATGGCCAATTAAGATGGAACTTGCCTATTTATCAACCGATTACGTACCGGTAGAAATAATGAAAATGGGGGTCTAAAATAATACTGAAAGAAAGTTGTGGAATTTGGCCAATTTGTATTTAACTTGGCAACTTGAAATGGGCTTCTATAGAATAATTTTCGGACACAGTTCTGGAATATGACCAAGTTGGATGGAACTTTGGCTATTTCTTAAACGATTTGATGAAATTTGACAGTTGCAATGGAAATGGGATTCTAAAATTATTTTTAGTTGAAGGTCTGAAATAAGGCCAACAAGGAAGGAAAATAACTATGCCTTAATATTTGCGTTGAAAATGGGATTCTAAAATGGTTTTGGAATAAAGTTCTGGAATATGGGCAGGTAGAACATAGGAGGCGGTAATATATTTTGGAGCAGGTATTCTCAGCAGTTAAAGACATCCTCTTTGGCGCAATGTTTTTCGAAAGTAGCTATTCAAGTACATATATGAATATGCGGTCTACACCGCAGTTCAAACAGTTTTTATACGGTTAACATATTCTTTACCCAAAAAGATCCCAAATTGGCCTGATATATCGAATTCTGACAAGACATTTAAAATTTTAGCATAATTTATCAGATTCTGACAAGAGATATCAAATTCTGATATCGTAAGTTCAAAATCGGATATGATTTTCTAAAGACTTATCGAATACATATCGGATTTAGACGCGATACATCGAATTCTCACATCATAAAGTCAAACGCTGAAGAGATTTATCGAATTCTGGCGTGAAACGTGAAATTCTTGGTATATTATCTCACTGTTTCCGAATTCGATATATCATCCCAAAATTCCAGATGTTTTATCAGAATTCGATATGCCGTACCGAAATTCAATAAATTGCGTTGAATTCTGGGATGATATATACAATTGTGATGCTACACCTTAATGAGATGATATATCGAATTCTGACAAGACTTATCAAATTTTGTGACTTTTAACATTTTACTTGTGATATCGAATTCTCACGTAATATATATGTAGAATTATAAAACTAAAAATTTAAATTCTGATGTATGATATCGAATTTTGGAAAGACACAACGAATTCTGATGTATTGAATTTATACATTAATAACTCAAATTCTGGCTAGACACATCGAAATACACAATTCTGACATTATAAATTCATATTCTGACATATAATATCGAATTTTAACGTCATATTTAGAATTCTGATCTGTAGAATTCAGGCACCAAAAAATTCAAATTCTGACTTCAGATATATCGAATTTAGAATTTAGAGAGCATTTACCCTAATTTTCACAGGACAAATCGAATTCTGAGTTCATATAACGAATTCTGATTTAACATACAAAAAATCTAATTCTGATATGACATATCAGATTCTAAAATTATTTATTGAGTTTTAGCTTGGTACGTCAAATTCTGTTATGATATACTGAATCGAGTTTTGGCATCATATTTCGAATTCTGATACGATATATCGAACTCTGATATCATAAATTCAAATCCTGCCTTGGCATATTTTTCTACCCCATCACTGACACATATGATACATATATTCCGACAACAAAAGTTTAAATTCTGATATGACGTATCGAATTCAGACGTAATATATCAATTTTTACATCATAAATTCAAATTCTTACATAACGTATCGAATTTTGACATGAAGTATCGAGTTCTAATATAATTTATTGGATTTTTGGCATAATGTATCGTAAATGTGACATACTACATTTATCGTAAATGTGACATACTGATTTCAGGCATGATATATCGAATTCTGGCAAAATATGTAGAATTCTGATATCATAAATATCAATTCTCATATTTCGTATCAAATTCTGATAACTCGAATTCTGACATCAAAAATTCAGATTCTGACATGACGTATCGAATTCTGACATGAGATATCGAATTTTAAAATTTTGGTAATACATATCGAAATCTGTTATGATTAACCGAATCTTGATGTGAAGTATTTATTTTTGGCGCTACAAATTCAAATTCTGACGTGCCATATCAAACTTTGACATAACACACCGAATTCTGATATGATACCTATGTCGATTTCTAACATAATTTATTTTATTCTGGTGTGGTGTATCGACATTATGTTCAAATTCTGACAAGATACATCAAATTCTGACAACACGTATCGAATTCTGAAATTGAAATTCTGACAGGACAAGTCAAATTCTGACATCACAATTTTCAAACTCTTATATTTTATATCGAATTCTGGCATGAAACATCGAATTCTGGCATGATGTATCAAATTAAACCACTAAAATTAGGACAAGATATAATGAATTTTGACATCAAAAATTTAAATTTTGATATGACTTGTCGAAATCTGAAACAATGATATATCGAATTCGGATATCAAGCATACTGCAACTTACGTCAGATATAGAATTCTGACATTATAAATCAAATTTCGACATCTACAAATCAAATTCTGGCATAATATTTCGAATATGTTGCATGACGAATTCTGGCATGTATATCGAATTCTGACATAAGATATGGAATTCTGACATTATAAATGGAAATTCTGATATTATATATCTAATTCTGACATGAAGTACACATTTTTATATCGAATTTTAATACCATAGATTCAAATTTTACACGGCATATCGAATTCTGATATGAAATATCTCTTTCTGGAATGCATGACGAAATCTGGCGTGGATATCGAATTCTGACATAAGATATAGAATTCTGACATTATAAATGGAAATTCTGATATTATATATATAAGTCTGACATGAAATACACATTTTTATATCGAATTGTAATACAATAGATTCAAATTTTAACACGGCATATCGAATTCTGATATAAAATATCCCTTTCTGGAATAAAAATTGAAAATTCGACATTGAATTCCGAACAATACTCTAAATTCTGATGTGACTTATCAAAATCAGACTTAATATATCATTTCTGACATCAAAAATTCAAATTCTGACACGAAATATCGAATTCTGGCTTCATATCATGATGTATCGAATTTTGACATCTGATATTCAAATTCTGACATAGTGTATCAAATTTTGACATGAAGTATCATCGATAATTTATCGGATTTTGGCTTAATATATCGTATATATGACATGTTGATTTCTGGCATGATATATCGAATTCTGGCATAGTACATAGAATTCTGACATCATAAATAGAAATTCTGACATGGCGTATCGAATTCTGACATGAGATATCGAATTTTTAAATCGAAGATACAAATTCTGGTAATACATATCGAATTCTGTTGTAATTTATCTGATGTGCCATATCGAATTTTGATATAACACAACGAATTCTGATATGATATGCCGATTTTTAACATGATTTATTTTATTCTGACATCAAATTCTGACATGACGTATCGAATGCCTGCAATTTATATTGACATCTGATATAACTAATATTTTATATTGATTTCTGGCATGATGTACCAAATTAAAAAACTCAAATTCTGACGTAAATAATTCAAGTTCTGACATGACTTGTCAAAATCTGAATAGATGATACATCGAATTCAATTCCTAACTATTACTAAGCGCTGGAACTTACATACGATATAGAATTCTGACATCATAAATACAAATTCTGTTATTGTAAATGTAATTCTGACATGATAATTCAAATTCTGGCATCTACAATTCCAGTTCTGGCTTAATATTTCGAAAATGTGGCATGAAGAATTCTGGCGAGATATTATATATCTAATTCTGACATTAAGCCAAGATTTTTATATCGAATTTTAATATTAAAGATTCAGATTTTGACATGACGTATCGAATTCTGATATGAAATGTTTCTTTCTGGAATAAAAATTCAAAATTCGACATCGACTTCCGAACAAAAATTTCGGATGTTACGTATCAAATTCAGACGTAATATATCATGTTTGATATCATAAATTTAAATTCTGACACGACTTATCGAATTCTGGCTTGATATCATGATATATCGAATTTTGACATCTGATTTCAAATTCTGACACAGCGTATCGAATTTTGACATGAAGTGACATCGTATTCTGACATAATTTATCGGAGTTTGGCTTAATATATCGTATATATGACATATTTGTTTCTGACAAGATATATCGAATTCTGGCATCAAAAATTAAAATTCTGATATAAGATATCGAATTTTGATATCAAAGATTTAAATTCTGGAGATACATATCGAATTCTGTTGTGATTTATCTGATGTGCCGTATCGAATTTTGACATAACACATACCGAATTCTGATATGATTTGTCGATTTCTAACATAATTTATTGTATTCTGGTATGTTATTCTGACGTGACGTATAGAATTCCGGCATTTTATACTGACATCTGATATAACTGATATTTTATAATGAATTCTGGCATGATGTATCAAATTAAAAAACTCAAATTTGGACATGATATATCAAATTCTGAGATAAATAATTCAAGTTCTGACATGGCTTGTCGAAATCTGACACGATGATACATAGAATTCGGAAATAACAACAAACAAAATCCCAATTCTAACTGTAACTAAGCACTGCAACTAACAAAAGATATATAATTCTGATATCAAAAATACAAGTTCTGATATTGTAAATCTAATTCTGACATGGTAATTCAAATTCTGCATCTACAGATCAAATTCTGGAACAATATTTCGAATATGTGGCATGACGAATTCTGGCGCGTATATAGAATTCTGACATAAGATATAGAATTCTGACATTATAAATACAAATTCTGATATTATATACATATATAAAAATTCAAAATTCGACATCGAGCTCCGAACAGAAATTTAATTTCTGACATGGCGTATCAAATTCAGACGTAATATATCAATTTTGCCATCTTAAATTTAAATTTTGGCGCGTCATATCGAATTCTGCCTTGATATCATGATATATCGACATTTGACATCTGATATTGAAATTCTGTTTATATAATAAATAATTTATCGGATTTTGGCATAATATATCGTAAATGTGACATGTTGATTTCAGGTAAGATATATCGAATTCTGGCAAAATATGTAGAATTCTGACATCATAAACACCGATTGTCATATTGAATATCTAATTCTGACATGAAGTAGAGAATTCTGCCATGATAATTCAAATTCTGACATGCCATGACGTGGTGTATCGACATGATGTTTCGAATTCCGACATAATTTATCGGATTTTGGCATAATGTATCGTAAATGTGATTTGTTGATTTCAGGTATGATACGTCGAATTCTGGCAAAATATATAGAATTATGACATCATAAATATCAATTCTCATATTGCATATCTAATTCTCACATGAAGTATAGAATTCTGACGTGACATATCGAATTTTAATATAACACACCGAATTCTGATAGGTTATGTCGATTTCTAATATAATTAATTTTATTTTCGTTTTAATTCTGACGAGACGTTTCGAATTCTGAAATTGAAATGCTGATAGGACATATCAAATTCAGACATCATATATCAAATTCTGACATCATAATTTCAAACTCTAATATTTTATATCGAATTCTGGCATGAAACATCGAATTCTGGCAAAATGTATCAAATAAAAAACTTAAATTCCGATAATTATGAAATATCAAATTCGAGCATAAAAAATTCAAATTCAGATATGACTTGTCGAAATTTGAAACAATGATACATCGAATTCGGAGATGTCGCATCGATTTTTGACGTTAGAAATTCAAATTCTAACTGTAACTAAGTACTGCAACTTACATAAGACATCTAATATTGTAAATCTAATTCTGACATGATAATTCAAATATATCATTCAAATATATGACATGGCGAATTCTGGCGTGATCTATCGAATTCTGACATATGATATAGAATTCTGACATTATAAATGCAAATTTTTATATTTTATATATAATTCTGACAACAAGTACGGATTTCTATTTGACATTAAAGATTAAAATTTTAACATGGTATATCGAATTCTGATATAAACTCGCTCTTTCTGGAATAAAAATTCAAAATTTGATATCGATTTACGAAAAAAAATTTAAATTGGGACATGACGTATCAAATTCAGACGTAATATATCAATTTTGACATCTTAAATTCAAATTCCGGCACGATATTTCGAATTCTGGCTTAATATCATGATATATCGAATTTTGGTATCTGATATTCAAATTCTGACATAACGTATCGAATTTTGACATGAAGTATCTAATTCTGACATAATTTATCGGAATTTGACATAATGTTTCGTAAATGTGACATGTTGATTTCTGGCATTGTAAATCTAATTCTGGCATACTATGTATATAGAATTTTGATTTCATACATACAAATTCTGATATCCCATTTTTAATTCTGTCAATACGAAGTATACAATATTGATATATTAACTTGAATTCTGGCATCAAAAATTCAAATTCTGCCATGATGTATCGAATGCTAACATGGTAAGACATATCGAATTTTGTTTTGATTTATCGAATCCTGATGTGAAGTATCTATTTTTGGCACTAAAAATTCAAATTCTGACGTGCCATATCGAATTTTGACATAACACACATAATTTTGATATGAAATGTCGAATTCTAACATAATTTATTTTATTCTGGTCATCGACATGATATTTCGAATTCTGATAAGGTACATAAAATTCTGACAAGACGTATCAAATTCTAAAATTGAAATTCTGCCAGGACATATTAAATTCAGATATTATATATCAAATTCTGATATAACAAATCCAAACTCTAATATATTATATCAAATTCTGGCATGAAACATCGAATTCTGGCATGATGTATCATAATAAAAAACTCAAATTCGAATATGATATATCAATTTCAGACATAATGTATGGAATTCTGACATCAACAATTCAAATTATGACCTTACTTGTCGAAATCTGAAACGATGATACATCGAATTTGGAGATGACGCATCGATTTTTGACATTTTACATTCAAATTCTAACTATAACTAAGCACTACAATTTACATAAGATATAGAATTCTAGGCATCTACATTCAAGTTCTGGTGAGATATATCGAATTCTGATATAAGATATGGAACTCTTACAACATAAATGCAAATTCTGATATTGTATATCTTATTCTAACATGAAGTACGGATTTTTATATCGGATTTTGGCGAATAAAAATTCAAAATTCGACATCGAATTTTACATAATACTTCGAACTCTGATGTCATGTTGATGTCTGCCATAATTTTTTGAATGGGGGTAACTTGGATAAATACACATTGGGTTGCTGTAACAGGGATTTAATTGCTATTGATTAATCCAAGGGAATGAACCCTATTGATTTGGACGTTACTCCGTTGAAGGTGTTTGGATTTACAAAGGTTTTTGTTGACCAACCTCTCTAAAGTTGATAGAAAATAATAGACGTATTGATGTGCAACTTCAATATACAAAGCTAAGTACAATACTGAGTATTTCGATGAAAATGGGATTCTAAAAATCATAGTGTTCATCTCCTTCTAAATCGCTAAATTTAGTAATTTTTAGGATGTCAATGGGTTGAGTAGTTTCTCAAAAATTAAAAATTGTTTAGACATTTTAAATTCAATCAGCTACCCGGGTGGCCTTATTAGGCATTAGGATTAAATAAAATCCATACCAACTGTCAAATTCAAAATAGTTCTATTATTCGCATTTTGATGACAAGTGTCTGATATCTCGTAATGGATAATATAAAAATAGAGCCAAAAGGGATCAAAAATCAAGACAAATAAAAAGTTTGTCACAAAAGTGATTTTGTTTCAAAATTTGTATTCTTTTACATTTTGGCAATATAATATAAAAGGAGTTCAATAACATGTTAGGTATTATGATAAATTAACCCAATTGCCCTATGTGTAAGACTCTGAAAATTTTTTTACCAATACCTACTACGTTTCCCGACGAATTTCATTTCTCGGGAACTCGAGATTTTAAAATTTGTTTTCAAGTATCGCGGGAATTCTCGGGAATTTTCATATTTTTTAAATTCGTCAAAAAAAACGTTCAATAGCATTGAATTGTTTCCTGACGAAGAAACATTTCTTTCATTTTGAGTTGTAGTATGGGCCGAAGAGAAACAGAGCTTTTTATTGCCATGATATGCTCTTGAACAATTCACAATATTTTATATATAAGTACGTCCGAATCGCAAAGGCAAGAAGAACTTAGAAGAATTATTGTAGAAGAGTTCGATGAAGAATACGAAAGTGACAATGGTGAGGCTGGTGACGTAGAAGAAGCAGAATATGTTCCGGATGGAAATCCTTCTGATGCAGAAAACAAAATCATTTTGGAAGGCTTCACGAACATTAAGGCTAACTACGATGAAGAGTTATTGGAAGAAAATCACGCTGATATTCAATCAGTGTTTCAACAGCAAGATGTGCAACTAAGTAATGATTATTCCTTTGCACGAGACGGAACAAAAGCACACAATATTATTCGAGAGGATGCTGGCAATGTTAAGGGAAGAAGCAGTCTAATTCCGATAGATATATTCAAAACGCTCATAACACCGCAAATGGTAGATATTATAACAAGAGAAACTAACTGAAAAGCTGAAAGTGAAATAGCGAAAAATCAGAAAATATCAACATGGACATCTCTAACAGATCACGAGCTATATGTGTATAACGGTAATTTGCTGGCAGCCGGATTGAGTCATAAGAATATGCAACACACGACATAGTTGTTGAAGACCAACAACAGTCCAGTCTCTCAAGCAACAATGTTGCTCCATCGCTTTTGGGCTAGAGGCCGTTTTACCAGATTCGACAACTTTTGAAGTCGCGCTGAGCAGCAGAAAAATGACAACGCAGCTGCCATATGCAACATATAGATTATGTTGAACTATAACCTCAAAATAGCAAATTCACTGGCCGAGGCAGTTACTATAGATGAACAAATATTTCCGTATAGAGGAAAAATGAGATTCACTCAGTATATACCATCAAAGCCTGAGACTGAGACACCGGCTAACCTTGTGAATGCATTCTATATACAGAAAAGGAATCTGGCCAACAGCGTGACTCAAATAAAGGAGAAAGAGTGCTGTTTGAACTCCCTAGCAGGTATAAATCGAGTGGAGGAACAATTGTAACGAACATCTTGTTCACCCCTTTAGATGCTGTTGAAAAGCTCCGAACCGCAGGCTTAGCTTTCATTGGAACGCTCCATTGGGGTGTTGACAAAATGGACCAAATTCTGGGAAAGTACACATGTAAACGTCAGGCAAGGAGATGGCCGTTGGCTTTTTTATAACATGTTAGGTGTCGCAGCATTGGCAGAAAAGTAAACGACAGTCGTATAACTAAAAACACGGATGCCCGAAGATAATTGTTGAGCTCATTGGTTGACCAATTGGTGACTTCTCAGATAGAATTGCGTATGAATAACCCAAAAGTATATGGAAAGTTCAACGGCAAAAATAGAATAGAAGCCATCTTTGGTTAACCATCACAGCACAGGATTCCATTGCCAAGCATCAGCAGATAATGATCAATTTCAAAGAAAAACATGATTCACATGATATAAATGCTCAGATCCTATATGTTTACAGCATAGCTAATAATTTCAAAAGTGCCATAGATGTCTTAATAACAACATTTTAAGGTTCACACACCTTCAGAATATTTGAAGGCCCACACAGATCTTTTCTTCAATGGTAAAATGTAAGAAACTTCCGTACTCACAAGGGTTATGATCATAAAGCAAAGAGGTAAGAACATCCCGGCTTGGAAGAATTTTCTTGGCTAAATATGCTATTATTAAGCGAATGGACCAACACTTGTACAAATATATCCTAGAAGATGTGATGGAGCGCTTTGCCTTCGAAAACATACCGGTTTCATTTATTTTCCAACAGAATAATGATCTAAATGATGCTCTTGATGCTTGTTTTGCGCAAGGCTTCTGATCAAAAACAGGATAGTTCAATATAATTCAGATGGGCTGTTTTATCATATAAAGAAGATCAAATGTAACATTTAACGGCCCGCATTCTTGAAATGCCATCCATGAATTTCCAGTTAAACATTTAATTTCAAATGAAAATATAACTTGCTCAATGCTTAAGTCACCGGCGATTTTTTCAATTTAATTGAATAATATAAGCCCAGTGTCCAACTAATGGACCACGAAAATTACTGGAGGGATTTTGGAAACCAGGCTTTTAAAATAAGTCTTTTGATAACCAGGATTTAGTAGTAGGCTCGCCTTCCATAATAAACAAAAAAAATCGCTCATCGCTCTATAGTGAACACCATTGAAAGTAATTGCACTGTCCTCGTTTTCTTCCAAAAAGTACGGTAAAATGATTCAATGAGGTTGGTTCAATGAATATTTTGGTTTTTTGTCGGATACGCCTTAGGTTAGGTTTGGGTGGCGGTTCACTAGGACCAGGCATAGACACAAAAATAGTCCGTAGCCATACCACATATAATTGTTTCCTCCAACCCATTGGAACCAGTTTGAGCTGGTAACAAAGCGCTGGATACTCCTGACGTCCATCCAACATAGGTCCATCAGATCCTTGAAGAGGGGTGCCCCTAGAAACTTTAGTCTGTTTCGTGCCTGACGAGGGCAGGTGCAAAGAAGATAAAGTACTGTCTCTTTATACTCTTCGTCATCGCAACTACGACAGTAGTAATGTGAGAAGACACTAAGTCTACCCACATGCCTCCCTATGAGACAGTGTCCCGTAATCACTTGAACAACCACACTGATCTGACTTCGCTGAAGTGATATCAGGTATTTGGATTTCGCCAACTCCAATTTTGGCCAGACCTGCCGAGTTATTACGCAATCTGTCATTCGTCAGCTTTCTAGCTTCTTCCTGAAGAAGCAGTTTGCATACAGCAAAATGAATTTCAATATGCTTTCTCCTTTCTGAGAAGTGGTCCGTTGTAACACGTCGAGCCAGTTCATCGGCGTTTATATTCCCTGTACTTATGTAATGTCCTAGCACCCATAAAATATGGATGTTGAACTGATCTGCTATCTTCTTAAGAGATGAAAGATAGTTCTGGACTACTTTCAACGTGAGTAGGTGTAGCAGCATGACTGTCCGTATATATGCAAATATATCACAAACCATAATACATTATACATTATACCTCAACCAGTCTACGACTTCCTTTATGGCAGTTACTTAAGTTTTAAAAATGCTACAGTACTTGGGGAAACGGAAGGAGAGATTTAACGGACGTTCCTCGCAGAACACCCCAGCCCATACTTTCCCGTCCCGTTTCGAACCATCAGTGAAGAAGTTTATAACTCCTGGTTTCAAAACTGAACCCATCATACAGTCCTCCCTGGATGAAATCTAGGTCAGGAACTTTGTGTCAAAAAATAGTGAAGGGACAGTATAGTCGGTGGTCTGCACCACTGATTCACAGAGAGATTGTTCTCTGAACTTTTGTCAACAGCTTTTGGTTGACAGTTTTGTCCAGAGCAGGCCCACCAGACCATTACCCCGTACAAGAGTATGGGTCTGACAACTGCGGTGTAAAGCCAATATACGATGCGGTGCTCCAGCCCCATCCTTTCCCAATGGCATTTTGCAAGCGTAGGGCACTACCGAAGCTTTCCTTACTCTTTCCAGAATATTAGGTTTCCAATTTAATTTTCTATCAAAAACGAGACCCAGAAACCTCGCTTCAACTGTAAAAGTCAAGCTGAACCTTTTTAAAGTGGGAGGATCGATATGAGGAAGCTTATATTTCCTAGAGAAGAGAACCAATTCGGTTTTGTGTGGGTTCACATTCAACCCACAGCCATTAGCCCATAATGAAAGGGTACCCAGGGCATTTTGCATAAGCTCACTAAGGGTGCCGGGATATTTACCACGGACACCAATAGCAACATCATCCGCATAGACAACCACCTTGAAGCCACCGCCCTCCAGTCTCAGCAACAGGTCATTTATGGCCAAGTTCCAAAGTGAGGGGGACAGTACGCTACCTGTGGCGTACCTCTGCTTGCAAATCTTCTGACGGAGGATTCCCCAAAACTAGCATTTATGGTCCTGCCTCTTAGCATTTGACCTATCCAGCCCTTGAGTGACTCATCAATTCCCAGATTTAAAAGTGCCGAGTTAAAGCTCCTGGAAGCACATTGTTAAAGACCTTCTCAATATCCAAGAAGGTTACCATTGCGTAGTCTCTATATTCGAAAGATTATTCAATGAAATATACAAGATATAGGCATGTTAAGGTTTAGACAGCTTTTCCGACACAATCGTTCCTCTAGTATGAGCTTCTATTAGTCTTTCCAGTGTACTAAAAAGGAATGTAGACAATCTAATCGGTCTAAGCTCTTTGGGATTGCAGTGTGAGCGTTTTCCCGCCCTAGGTATGAAAACAACCTTTACTTCTGTCCATTTACTAGGAATGGGACATAGTTGCTTTGAAAATTTCCTCTAACCAGGAAATTGTTAGATCCGTAGTTTGTTGAATATCCACAGGGATAATACCATCGAGTCCAGGCGACTTATATGATTTAAAACTGTTTATCGACAACAGGATCTTTTTTCTACTAATAATTTGGCCTATGAGGCTACTTGTCCTTTTATCTACTGATGTTTTAGGTACAGATTTAGAACAACCAGGAAAATGAGTCTCCGTTAGAAGTTCCAGCGATTCCGCACTATTATACGCCTTACTCGTGTTCGAGAAATGGCACCCATTTTAATGATGTCTGACGTATTTTGATATTTCAAATCAGGTGCTCGGGCTATCAGAATGCTAATTTATTATTGGTGTAGTACAATAAAAAGATCCAGAAAACACAAAGTTTTAGCCAAACTGTATATCTATGTACCATTCGTCAAAATTTGTACCTAGAATCGTTTTTAGTATCCAAATGGACAACATAAGATGTCACAAAAAATATGACTTATCACAAGATCGGACTATAGCTCCAGAGAAGCTCTTCTTGACTGTGTCCTCCATTTTTTTTAATTTTTAATTCCCTAGACTTCCTCTAAGTCTAAGTTATTATTTTAGCTACCCCGATTATTTCAGTTTTCCGACAACTTTTAAAACAATGTTGTGAGGAAGGAGTCGTATTTTGTTTTTTTGAAAATTGTGCGTTGTAAGCCTGGTGCCTTAATCTTGAGAATCATTCAATAGGGGCTTACGATCAATCGACAAAGGAAATTTGGGTTTCCCAATATGTAATATATAGTTTTGAACAGGGTAAATGTTCTTTCCTATCTTTAGATTTGTTATCGTGAAAAATGTCGTGTCTTCCTTTTGTTTTTCATCTTTTCCCCATACATTTTTGTAATTTTTAACTTTGTGAGGAAACAACAAAATTGTTTCACAAATATAGAAAGTTTTGGTCGAAATTATGTACAGAGGTACAAGCAATGAAAAAAAATTGATTCAGCAGTTTTCCTTTGAACAATAGTAAAATGTTATAGACATCATTATGCCAAATAAAGTAACTTTACTAGTACCACAAAGAGTGACTTACTTAACAGCTTCAGAAATCCAAAAAAGGTCCACGGTCAGCAGTAACCTAGCATACTACTTAAAACTCACATTTTGCTAGAAGAAAATCTTAATCCTTTAACTAAAGCTGGTGAAAATAATTTAAGCATTTACATTTAAAAGTAATTGAAACTTTCAATAATTGAATTTAGGACGAGAATTTATTTTCCAAAAGCCATTAAATGAGCTAAATTTTATTTTTAAACTTTAACAAATTTTACGTAAAATTAATAAAAAATTTTGCAATAAATTCTAAAACTTTCGTGTAATTTTTACAAACTAAAATAAAAAACAAATTTAATGTGCACCAAACTCAAAATTAATGGTTTAACATATTCGTCCTCGTAAGGTACACAAAATAATGTCGTTTGAAAATAAAAACTTTCGGGAATAAAATAAACAAAAATAAATTATTGTGTACGGGTGTTTGTATAAAAGCGTAAAAAAGCATAAAATATAAGCACTATAAAAAGAAACTTTTATATATTTAATATGTAAACTTATAGAGGTGTATGAAAAACGCAGAATCTACACGTAAACTAAATATACAAAGAGATGGTTTAATATGGTTTATGTTTTATGTTAGTACCAATATAAAACATGCTGTGCACCTTTACATCTATCTACGGATAGTTAAAAGTTGTTAGTTAACTTTTTAAAATTTTAAAATTATTTATGCTATTTCTCGCTATATAAAAAAAAAAATACAATAGTTTATCCCTTACAATAGACTATGTGTTCTAAAAAGTTCGCTGTAGCTAGTTTGACGTGTAAAGCTATGAATTTTGAATTAAAAATAATATAAAACAGAAAAAGTGTTTCGTCGACTTATTTTTTGGTTCCGTACATAAAAAACATACATCAAAATGTGATGCCTATTAGACGTACATAGGCACGCATTAAATACTGTATAGTATGTATCCGAAATACATGTAAACGAAGTATGTTTTTTTTATAAAATCATCATTATTAATAATAAGCACTTAAGAAAGCATCTCAAACATTTATATTAAATAAATTTGACATATTTTGTGGAACACCCACGCATCAAAGTGGAAACTCATAACTGTTGTTAAATAAATCTTTAGAAATTTTTGCCCAATATTTTTTTTTTTATGAATAGCAAGATTGAAAAAAAAAAAACCACACCCAAAACATTTTAATCACAAACAACATAAAAACCCAATTTTATAACACCACAACCAAACAAATTTATTATGCTAAATAAACGAAATGAATAAAAATTAAAAATCATCTTGATCGTCATTCATTCCTCTTTGAAAAACATCCAAACTTTAAAATTTTGATTTTTATCTAAAATTATTATGTATATATCAAACCCTCTATAACACCGCAGAACACATAAATAAAAAATGTGTTGTGCGGTAACCTTAATATCTTTTCTTCAGTTTTGCACATTACATCCGCATGACATGGAAAATCTATATCCACTCAACAAAAAATGTAAAATCATTTTTTTTTTTTAAGTATTTTCCGTCATCATTTTTTTTTTTTTAATCATACACACATTAATCTATTTTGAGTTAAGGGAGAACAACAAAAAAACCGACACCAAAACACTTTCCTTCTGCTGCTATATGTACGTAAGTTTTCTGTAAGTAAACAAATATCGTGTTTGTTTCAAAAATTTAATCTTTAAATAATAATAGCAGAGTTTTTATTTTTTTTATGCGATATGTACATACGTAGTACATATGTATGTAGATGCGTGTAAACAATTCTGTTTTCTTATTTATTATTTATTAATTATATGAATGGGTGGATTATTAATACTTAAATTTTTGGGAAAATTATTTTTTAAGATGTGTGATGGCTTTGCACACACAAACACACAAACACACACACACTGTAGGTACCCACCGAAAGCGTAAAGAAATAAAAGCTCACGACTCAAAATGGTTCATACGAAAATACATCCGTGAATATGTATATGTTTTAAAATATGTATAATAAATAAAGTGGTATTAAAATTTTAAGGGGAAGGGGGGCGGGGGAAGGTAAACACTTGACATATTGCATATAATATGAAACCGCTACATATATTAATGTAAATATTATATGTAATATATAATGTATACAGATTGTCAAGGGAACTGAATTTTAGAATACAAATAAGTTGATATCATTAGTGTTATAAAGTGTTTAGATAATGTTATGCAAGATTTTCAACGAGCTTTAAGTGTGAGAACAAACCACATCCTTAACTCAAATTTTGAAAACGTTGATGCTTAATTAGCCGGTGCCGCAAAAGAAAAAAGTTTATTATTAAAAAGCATTCATTCAGTGTGATCACGATTAGATCGATCTTTAAACTATGCGAATAAAATTTATTCTAAATGACTATTAGATGTTACAACAACAACAACAACAAAAATGTATTTGCAAGTATTTAAAAAAGCATACATTTGGAAGAAATTATTATATGTTCCAAGAAAATTCATTCAAATCAAATATTTGAACTTAAAGCTAAAATGAAAAAAAAAAATACAAATAAACAATATTTAGTAAGATTTAAAATATTTGGGATTTCATAAAGCCAAAAAATTTACCATAGGATTTATTATTATTATTATTATTATTGGGGGGGCATGCGGGCGATCAGCCACTTCGCACTGCGACCTAAAAGATCTATTGTGCTGGCCCCTGCTTAATTATCCGTCCAGTCAATATTCAGGTTCTTAATGAACCTGACAATACTGCCTCCCGGTAAGTGATACATACTATCTGGGCATATTGCTCTTCCTCCTAGATGTTTACTACAGCATGTAGTTCCGCTAGAAAGACGGTAGCATTGGAGCTCAAGGACCTCGAGAGGGTTGTGCCACTCCCGTATATTCCTACTCCTGCCCCGTATTCCGTTTGATTTTACTCTTACGAGTTGCTGGGAATTGCAAGTCACCTGTAGGTCACCCAGCTTTACTACAGGAAGGCTAAAAATAAAACTGGAGGGTGCCTGGTATCCAGAGTCCGCATATTTTGGGCTGATTAACCTATCAGCCATTCATCTTTCGGCATATGCTGTTCCACCTTAGATTAGGGTTTTTTGTCAAGGTTTTCTCCTTTAGCGCCGTACTTTGGCCTGTGCCAAATGGCCTAAAATGTGCCAAGTGGCCTTAGTTACCAGTGGTTGCCACGAGGAGGCAGTACGTACACTTGCGAATTGTGCACAGGTTACCCCTTACACAATTGTACCCATCACGCAGCTGCCTAATGACAAGACCAGAACAGCTCACGTGATGCGCACCCTACTGGAAGGTTACGGAGCTGGTAGATTAATCTACTCAACTTTGATCCCCCCCTCCAATAGACGCCAAACCACCGCTACCAGAGGATAAAAGTGTTAACCTATTAATTGACCTCCTATGTTTGATATTTTAAAAAAATTCTTCCGCTAAAAATTCATATTGGGTTTACCTATTGAAATATCGATTATCCAATAACTTGAAAAATTGGATCTTATGAACGTCCAAGAAATTCGATATCTTAAAATTTTATTCTTGGCTTTTATACTCTGACTACTTCTTTGTATCTCTAGCATTCTGTTATTAGTTTACAACGCGTCATAAAAGTTAGTGTTCCCGTGCCTATTAATGTTATTGTCCTCGTACAATTTTTGCATTATATAACTACTCTTGTGTCACGGCTAGGATTTTTTAACTAGTTAAGTAAGGGACCTATTCCATGTGCTACCGAAACCTTTGTCATCATTGTTGGCTATGGCCGATATTGGCCCTTGAGAGTTAAGTTTTTTTACACGAACGATTCGTATGGATTAGGATTTTTTAATTATGTAATTAAGAGGCATATTCCATGTGCTAGCCAAACCTTTGTCATTATTGTTAACTACGGCCGATATTGGCCCTTGAGTTTTGTGTTTTTATTAAACGAACGATTCGTTTGGATTAGGATTCTTTAACTAGGTAATTTAAGTCCTAATCCATGTGCTAGCCAAAGCTTTGTCATCATTGTTGGCTGTGGCCGATATTGGCCCTTTAGAGTTAAGTTTTATTAAACGAACGATTCGTGTGGATTAGGATTTTTTAATTATGTAATTTAGAGGCCTATTCCATGTGCTAGCCGAACCTTTGTCATCATCGTTAGCAATGGCCGATATTGGCCCTTGAGTGTTGAGTGCGATTTCAAAAATTAAGTTTTGTAGATTTTTTAATAAACGAATGATTCGTATGGATTAAGGTTTTTTAACTAGTTAAGTAAGGGACCTATTCCATGTGCTAGCCGAACCTTACTTATCATTGTTGGCTATGGCCGATATTGGCCCTTGAGAGTTAAGTTTTTATTAAACGAACGATTTGTACGGATTACGTGTTTTTAATTAAGTAATTTAAAGGCCTATTCCATGTGCTAGCCGAACTTTTATCATTATTGTTGACTATGGCCGATATTAGCCCTTGAGAGTTGAATTTTTATTAAACGAACGATTCGTTTGGATTAGGATTTTTTAACTAGGTAATTCAGTGCCTATTCCATGTGCTAGCCAAACCTGTGTCATATTGTTGGCAATGGCCGATATTGACCCTTAAGGGTTGAGTGCGATTTCAAAAATTAAGTTTTGTAGATTTTTTAATAAACGAATGATTCGTATGGATTATGATTTTTTAATTATGTAATTTAGAGGCCTATTCCATGTGCTAGCCGAACCTTTGTCATCATCGTTGGCAATGGCTGATATTGGCCCTTGAGGGTTGAGTGCGATTTCAAAAATTAATTTTTATAGATTTTTTAATATACGAATGATTCGTATGGATTACGGTTTTTTAACTAGTTAGGTAAGGGACCTATTCCATGTGCTAGCCAAACCTTTGTCATTATTGTTGACTTTGGCCGATATTGGCCCTTGAGTTTTGCGTTTTTTTAAACGAACGATTCGTTTGGATTAGGATTCTTTAACTAGGTAATTTAAGTCCTATTCCATGTGCTAGCCAAAGCTTTGTCATCATTGTTGGCTATGGCCGATATTGGCCCTTGAGAGTTAAGTTTTGGTAAACGAACGATTCGTACGGATTACGATTTTTAATTATGTCACTTAGAGGTCTATTCCATGTGCTAGCCGAACCTTTATTATCATTGTTGGCAATGTTCGATATTGACCCTTGAGGGTTGAGTGCGATTTCAAAAAAAAAGTTTTGTAAAACTTTTATTAGACGAACGATTCGTATGGATTAAGGTTTTTTATTTTGTTAAGTAAGGGACCTATTCCATGTGCTAGCCGAACCTTTCTTATCATTGTTGGCTAAGGCCGATATTGGCCCTTGAGAGTTATATTTTATTAAACGAACGATTCGTACGGATTACGAGTTTTTAATTAAGTAATTTAGAGGCCTATTCCATGTGCTAGCCGAACCTTTATCATCATTGTTGACTATTGACGATATTGGCCCTTGAGTGTTGAGTGTTTATTAAACCAACGATTCATTTGGCTTAGGATTCTTTAACTAGGTAATTTAAGTCCTATTCCATGTGCTAGCCAAAGTTTTGTCATCATTGTTGGCTATGGCCGATATTTGCCCTTGAGGGTTGATTGCGATGTCAAAAATAAGTTTTTTAAAACTATTA
Organism: Tipula vernalis; assembly: GCA_958295665.1. NCBI lineage: Eukaryota > Metazoa > Arthropoda > Insecta > Diptera > Tipulidae > Tipula > Tipula vernalis. Next base: position 397,980,329 of record OY282559.1, read on the forward strand.
TTAAACGAACGATTCGTATGGATTAGGATTTTTTAACAAGGTAATTTATAGTCTATTCCATGTGCTAGCCAAACCTTTGTCATTATTGTTGACTACGGCCGATATTGGCCCTTGAGTGTTGAGTGTTTATTAAACGAACGATTCGTTTGGATTCGGATTTTTTAACAAGGTAATTTATGGTCTATTCCATGTGCTAGCCGAACCTTTGTCATCATTGTTGGCAATGGCCGATATTGGCCCTTGAGGGTTGAGTGCGATTTCAAAAATTAAGTTTTGTAGATTTTTTAATAAACGAATGATTCGTATGGATTACGGTTTTTTAACTAGTTAAGTAAGGGATCTATTCCTTGTGCTAGCCGAACCTTTGTCATTATTGTTGACTATGGCCGATATTGGCCCTTGAGTTTTGCGTTTTTATTAAACGAACGATTGGTTTGGATTAGGATTCTTTAACTAGGTAATTTAAGTCCTATTCCATGTGCTAGCCTAAGCTTTCTTATCATTGTTGGCTAAGGCCGATATTGGCCGTTGAGGGTTTTTTTTATTAAACGAACGATTCGTACGAATTACGAGTTTTTAATTAAGTAATTTAGAGGCCTATTCCATGGGCTAGCCGAACCTTTATCATCATTGTTGACAATTGCCGATATTAGCCCTTGGGTGTTGAGTTTTTATTAAACGAGCGATTCATTTGGATTAGGATTCTTTAACTAGGTAATTTAAGTCCTATTCCATGTGCTAGCCAAAGTTTTGTCATCATTGTTGGCTATGGCCGATATTGGCCCTTGAGAGTTAAGTTTTGGTAAACGAACGATTCGTACGGATTAGGGTTTTTTAACTTGTTAAGTAAGGGGCCTATTCCATGTGCTAGCCAAACCTTTGTGATTATTGTTGACTACGGCCGATATTGGCCCTTGAGTTTTGCGTTTTTATTAAACGAACGTATCGTTTGGATTACGATTTTTTAATTATGTAACTTAGAGGCATATTCCATGTGCTAGCCGAACCTTTATCATCATTGTTGGCTATGGCCGATATTAGACCTTGAGGGTTAAGTTTTTTCAAACGAACGATTCGTATGAATTAGGATTTTTTAATTATGTAATTTAGAGGCCTATTCCATGTGCTAGCAGAACCTTTGTCATTATTGTTGACTACGGCTGGCCCTTGAGAGTTGAGTTTTTATTAAACGAAAGATTCGTTTGGATTCGGATTTCTTACCTAAGTAATTTATGGCCTATTCCATGTGCTAGCTAAAGCTTTGTCATCATTGTTGGCTATAACTGATATTAGGCCTTGAGGGTTAAGTTTTATTAATCGAACGATTCGTATGGATTAGGATTTTTTAATTATGTAATTTATGGCCTATTCCATGTGCTAGCCGAACCTTTGTCATCATTGTTGGCAATGGCCGATATTGGCCCTTAAGTGTTAAGTTTTATTAAACGAACGATTCGTACTGATTACGATTTTCTAATTGTGTAATTTAGAGGCCTGTTTCATGTGCTAGCCAAACCTTTGTCATCATTATTGGCAATGGCCGATATTGGCCCTTGAGTGTTGAGTATTTATTAAACGAACGATTCGTATGGATTATGATTTTTTTTAATTAGGTAATTTAAAGCCTATTCCATGTGCTAGCCAAACCCTTGACATTATTGTTGGCAATGGCCGACATTGACCCTTGAGTGTTGAGTTAGATTTCAAAAATAAAGTCTTGCATAACTTTTATTAAACGAACGATTCGTATGGATTAGGGTTTTTTAACTAGTTAAGTAAGGGATTTATTCCATGTGCTAGCCTAACCTTTGTCATTATTGTTGACTATGGCCGATATTGGCCCTTGAGTGTTGCGCTTTTATTAAACGAACGATTCGTTTGGATTAGGATTCTTTAACTAGGTAATTTAAGGCCTATTCCATGTGCTAGCCAAACCTTTGTCATCATTGTTGGCTATGGCCGATATTGGCCCTTGAGAGTTAAGTTTTAGTAAACGAACGATTCGTACGGATTACGATTTTTTAACTAGTTAAGTAAGGGACCTATTCCATGTGCTAGCCGAACCTTTGTCATTATTGTTGACTATGCCCGATATTGGCCTTTGAGTGTTGCGTTTTTATTAAACGAACAATTCGTATGGATTAGGATTCTTTAACTAGGTAATTTAAGGCTTATTCAATGTGCTAGCCAAACCTTTGTACTCATTGCTGGCTATGGCGGATATTGGCCCTAGAGGGTTTAGTTTTATTAAACGAACGATTCTATTGGTACGTTCCGTTCGTAGTTTGGGATACTTGATATGGATTTCTCTTCGCACAAATAAACATTCAACTTATTCTTTAATTTATTTTATAATTATTTATTTATTTTATCAAAAAGCATTACAGCTCGACAATTATTTGGCAACTGATTTTAAGTTGCAGATTTATATTTTTCCAAATATAAAAATATATAATATAAAAATGTATATCTAATATATAACGATGCATTTGTATAAGATGCACTTTACAATAACTATACACACAAACCAATTATTTTATTTAAATACATTACAATGAGAAACATTATGTACTAGCTAATTACTATAAAAAATGTCTATGTAAATATAATTTGGTATATAACAAGATGTATAAGAAATATATAGACATGAAAAATAAAATATATTCGTTCGAATTAGATTATGTTTTGTGTTACAGTACCGATCAAAACAATACGACCATTGATCGCTACAATTCGTACCGATTACGATTTCCTAATTATGTTATTTAGAGGCCTACTTCATGTGTTAGCCGAACCTTTGTCATCTTTGTTGGCTATGGCCGATATTGGCCCTTGAGAGTTGCGTTTTTATTAAACGAACGGTTCGTTTGGATTAGGATTTTTTAACTAGGTAATTTAAGGCCTAATCCATGTGCTAGCCGAACCTTTGTCATCATTGTTAGCTATGGCCGATATTAGCCCTTGAGAGTTGAGTATTTATTAAACGAACGATTCGTATGGATTATGATTTTTTTAGTTAGGTAATTTGAAGCCTATTTCATGTGCTAGCCAACCTTTGACATCATTGTAAGCTATGGCCGATATTGGCCCTTGAGAGTTGAGTGCGTTTTCAAAAATAAAGTTTTGCCGAACTTTTATTAAACGAACGTTTGTGTGGATTAGGGTTTTTTAACTAGTTAAGTAAGGGACCTATTCCATGTGCTTCTGTGTATAATCACGTATTTTGGTTATGTAATTTCATTACCATATTAATTGATTCCGTTGTTACTGTCCTACATACCTATCTGTTTGCGAAGTTACTCGTTAATAAGTTGGATATACAGTGCGAATTGATGATTGATAATATTGGTCGGTTGTGTTGGCATGACTTCAACTTCTCTCCTGGGTTATCCTTTATTGTTTTGCATTTTTCTATGTCTTTTCCATCCAGTTCTAACGTTCCGCTATTTCCTTTATTCCATGCTATAAATTGCGTTTCTATCTCGTATGTTTCGTATTTGCCATTTCTGATGAATGGTATTACGTGAGGTTTGTATAGTATGTATCTTTCTTTCTGAAACACTGGTATTGTCAGTTTTACTATTAGTCTTCCTTCTATCTCTGTGTGATCTATTTCTATAATTTTCCTGAGTGCTTCATGTGTTAACGCTTCTGTACTTATCCCTGCCATATGTGTTTTTACAAGATCGATAACCTTATTGATTGGTACTACTAGCGGGTGTATTCTCGTACTTTCTACGGCTGGTACTACTTCCGTGGCTTCTTCTTGTATTTTACTGATATGCATGCATTGTATTAGTATTAGGGATGATAATTCCGCGACTTAGTGGTCTAACCTGACTTCTATTTATTATTGCTGATTGTTTGCTCTTTCCATCAATTAATTTATTTTGTTCTCCATTTCGCTAGTTTCGTTCTGTAGTTGCACTAGTGGTTTAGACAAAGTGTTGAAATTGCATTGTATGACGGCTATGTGTTGATTTTCCATTTCTAATGGTATAGCCCTTTTTGTGCGTACTTCCTTTACATATTCCTGACAGTGTAAGAATTTCTGTTTCATCGACTAATAATCCTATGATTATTTCACTTTTTAGTAAAGACACTTCGGCTCCTGAATCTAACGACAAATGAGGTGATTTGTCATTTATTTTCGGTTTAATCGTATCGCTATTTGTTTTAAATCTCTATTAAGTTTATTTGTGTCAGTCTGCTTTCTGTTTCTGGATAAAATAAATTTTTAAGAGTGTTCTCCTCCTCTAAGCTTTTTTTTTGGTTGAATGATTGTTTGTTTCTTTTGATTCTTACTTTGCGTAAGCTGCTAATTCATTTTTTTGATTCCATGACTCTTCGTTTCGTTACTTCGTTGACTCTTGATTTTAGTTTTACAATTGCGTTTTTTTGTTGTTGTGCTTTATTCCCCAATCTAAGCTTGTTAACTTCATGTGTAAGAATAATACTTTCAAGATTAGCACAACAACTCTTATTGAAGTTGCTTTTGTCTTAGAAATCTTACTCATTACATTTTGTATGTTAAGTTGTTTATGTTTGTCCTCCGATTCGCTTACTTCCCTATTTTTTTTTCGTAAATTTGTCGGTCTGACGATAGTTTTTGTTTTCTGCGTTGGGCTTTCAACGGCTTTTGTTTGTTGTGTTCTGTAAACACTGTCCATGTCTGTCTGTTTAAAGTCGCTCCGGTGAATTTGAAAATTTTTTGTTTCCAGTCGGTCGACACGGCAATCTTGGAGGTTATTTTCTGTCCAGTCATTGTTTCGTTAATTAGGTACATTGCTGAAATGTTACCAATTTGGAGAGAATGTCCTTGTTCGTTTTGCTTTATTCGTTTGCCGATATGGTGTGTAGTTTTTATGGTTTTTGTTGGTGCGGTTGGATCCGGCTTATCCCCATTTTGTTGAATCTTTCCTCTAGTTATTTGCTATTTGCTATGCCCCTATCTCTAGGGTGATCACTTGTGTTGTAGTTTCTGTTTGTAAAATACTTGCTTCTACATTCATCAAATGTGTGACTTATTGTTGACTTACAATGTTCGCAGTATTTGGGTTGATAATTATTCCCTTGCTTTGGTTGGTTGCATGACGTATAATTGCTCTGTTGTGCAGTTCGATTATATTGCCTAGGGTTATTTTGTTGATATCGTTGTTGATTTCTTGTTGTGTGAATTTGTTGTGAATTTTCGTTATCCCTAAAGTTGTTTCTTGGTGCAGTTTCAAACTGGATTATGTATCCTAAGTCTAGTTCTGCATAAGTCATACGAGTGATTTAGCTTGTGGCAGTAGTTGCATGTTATCTGTCGTTGTGTTCTGTTCTGTCTTTGTGACTCATTTGGGAATGCGTTTATTGTAGGTAATCCAGTAATCTTTACTAGCATTCTTTCTATAGCTTCTGTTTCGCTTATTATTTCATTTACATTTGTGGCTTTACTTGTCCCGTTTTTTCTTTTAATATTGTGTTATTAAGTCCTCGTTTAAATGATTGTATTGCTGTGTTCTCTAAATGTTTCAAGTAGGCTTGATCTAAGTCTGTTAGTTCGTATTTTAATTTATACTCGGTTTTGTATTTTTCTAAGGCATCACTTAATCTGTACCCGAAATTTCTAACTGTTTCTCCGAATGATTGTCTTATATCTGTGAAGTTCCTTTCTAACTCGTTTAGAGTCCAAACTTTGGTGTACATACCATTTAATATTTTTTTTAGAGTCTCGTAGTCTTCTACATATTTGTCTGTTGACTATTCGTGTAAATTTCATCCTTCCCCTGTTAATTTAAATTTTATCAATTTTCCAAATATTTTGTTTGTTCATCGTTTTCTAACATACTGTACGCGCCTAACAATCGTGCCAAACCGTTTATAACATTGAATTCTGGTACGAATGGTATTTTTTGTTGAATTTCTTTTATGCTCGTCATGTTTCCTACTTTGTCTATCTTTGTTGCAATTTGTTGACTATTTATTTCTACCTCGGTTGTTACTCGCGTTTGAGTTTCTTTGTCTTCTTTTACAATGCTTTTCTGATTTGTCTGTGTTTCTCTACAGTGTTCTGTTTGTGATGTCTTAGTACAATTATCCGAAATGGTTAGAATCTGCGTTTCTTTCTTGCGTAATTTTGGCGTACGTGCCTAATTTTTGTTTTGGTTGAATTACTTGGTAGATCTTTCGCTGGTTAACTCCTCGCTTTTGCGTTTATGTCGTACTTTTCTTGAGTATTTTCCGCGTCACTGCTATCAGTGTTTTTACTCTGTGCACGAGTACAGTCGATTTTTATCAGTGTTCACGTCTCTTAGTGGTTTGTACCGATTGAGATCGATTTTCCGACCCTTCAAGTTCTATAGATTTTTTGGTGAAAATAATAAGTGCCTTGACTGATCATACTTCTTGCAGTAGCAAATCACCAAAATGACAAAAAAGTTTACTCTAAATGTCAGTCTTCCGCTAAATTGTTCCACACATCAATCGCGCCCTCTTGTCCACTTTGTGCAGGGGAAACTCACCGGCATTTTGAATGTGCTAAATTCATTGGATTAACATTTGGAGAACGTAGAGAGCTCCTAAAAGTAAAATCCAGATTTTTCGATTTCTTAGGTGATTCCCATACAGTGTTCCAATTTTGTAGTAAACGAAGATGTCACAATTGTAAAAAAAAAAAATACGTTGGTTTATTTAAATCCTTTACCAATCGCCTATTTGCCTGGGCCTAGTTCACTAGATTACTCGACTGCGCATCCGATCGTTTATTACATAGTCATGTGTCAACCGATTACACTTAGCGAAATAAAATGGACGAGTTTTAATAGAAACAATAAACAAATCAAGAGCTGGTCATTCGCGGAGAATTACCAACATCAAATTCCGATCGCGAATTGACAAAAGCTACGTAATAGACGTGGCTCCCTTAATTGTACCAAACATCACCTCTAATCTACCATTGAAAGTTTTGGAAACGGCACGTCCACCTGCTGAAGTATGACCGCTAGCCGATCCTACTTTCAACCAACCTGGATCCATAGATATAATGTTGGACTGCGATCTGTTTCTCAACACAATCACAGAAGGAAAATTAACTTGCGAAGGAACCAATATGGTGGCATTAAATACCAAGTTTAGTTGGATTATAGGAGGCTTGCGCAATCCAACCCAAATTGACGAATCAACAATACAGGTTTGTTTTGCAATAGAGGAAGACGTCAACAATAACCGCCTTGTGAGAAGAATTTTGGAGATTGAAGAAGTCGTCTGTCCACTAATGTATATTACCGAGGAGAAAAATGGTATTACCACCTACCACAAGAAATAACCAAGGAAGACTAGTAGTTTTATTACCGTTTAAACGTAATGCACCGCAGTTTGGAGATTCAATAAACCAAGTTTTTAGAAGATTCTTTGCATTAGAGAAGAAGTTATCAAACAATGGGCCGCTTTAACTACAGTATACCAAATTTATTAGAGAATACTTGGAATTGGGTCATATGGAACTAATTCCCAAAAATGAAATCATCAAACCAAGTGAAAAGACATTCTACCTGCTACATCATGGAGTTTTGAAAGAATCCAGTACTACAACAAAGTTGGATGTGGTGTTTGATGGTTCCGCCAAGACGACAACCGGAAATTCTTTAAACGACGAACTCATATTAGGTCCTACTGTACAGCAGAACATCGCAGAAATACTCCTAAGATACAGGAAGTACAATTATGTCTTCTCAAACGATATCGAGAAGATATATCGCCAGTTTGTGGTACAAAAGAATTTTGTGGAGAGACTCACCTACAAAGCAGTTATACCATTATCGCTTACTTACCGTGACTTATGGTACTTCGTCGGCTCCGTTTCTGGCAACATACAGTCTTCAATACACAGCTGATCAAATCATGGAGATTTATCCTACAGCAGCAAAGGTTATCAAGAACGATTTTTACGTGGATGACTTGATGTCGGGGGCCAATACACTAGGAGAAGCACTAAAATTTAAAAAACAGCTGATAAACGCAGTGCAATCGTTCGGTTTATGCTTGCGAAAATAGTCTGCTAACCATGCTGATTTATTAAAACACTTACCGGAGAAAGATTTAGAAATATCTCGCAAAGAATTTCATGATTGTCTCAAAACAATCTCTACTTTGGGCATCTATTATCAACCGAAGCAAGATGTTTTCAAATTCCGAGTCAATCTACCTGAGCCATCCCGCATGACGAAAGGACAGCTGTTACCTGAGGCCTCACGCCTTTTTGATCCTATTGGTTGGTTAGCACCGATAACAATAGTTATTAAAAGTTTATTTCAGCAGTTGTGGTTAGAAAAGCTGGACTGGGATGATGAGATATCAGATAGACATTTGGCGGTATGGTCTGCGTTTCGGGACAACCTCAAATTTATTGAAGACATTGATATACAAAGATAGCTCAATACAGAAGAAATCTTCGAAATTCATGGATTTGCCGATGCATCAAAAGAAGCGAATGCTGCAGTATTGTATTCATGGACCGATTCACCAAACATCCCATTATTTTGCCGCGAGACCACCCGACTATCGAGAAAATGGTTACCTACCTACACGTTAAGCTACAATATGCTGGGCTATCCCAATTATTGACTTAAATAAGGCAAAAATTTCAAATACTTAGAGCGAGAGCATTGATGAAGAAGGTTGTATACAAATATTTCAAGTATCATCGGCACAAGATAAAAGAACAAGCCCAATAAATGGGACAACTACCTACCTCGAGAGTATTACTGGTGAGGCCATTTATACGAAGTGGAGTAGATTACGCGGGCCCTTACTCAATAAAAGCGCATCAACAGAAGAATTCCAGAATAATCAAGGGGTATTTGTCTAATTTCATCTGCATGGCAACAAAGGCTGTGCATCTTGAACTGGTGACAGATCTAAGCACCGAAACATTTTTAGCTTCATTAACGAGATTCCAAGCTGTGCTAGGGATATGCAGTGATATTTATTCTGACAACGCTACCAATTTCGTCGGAGCTAAAAACCAATTAAACGCGCTTGGTGAACTGTTAAGGTCTGAGGACGCCACAGCTAAAATTCAAAATTGGTCAACACAATAAGGCACCAATTGGCATTTCATACCTCGAGCTGCGCCGAATTTCGGAGGTTTGTGAGAAGCCGTTGTGAAATCGACCAAATTTCATCTTAGACGAATCATTGGAAAAACCATCCTCAATTTTGAAGAATTACTTACCTTTCTCAAATAAATTGAAGCAGTGCTCAATTCGCGGCCACTTTTTAAAGAAGATGATCCCGATGATCCTCTGACACCCGCACATTTTTTGATAGGCCACGCACTAACATTACAACCCGAACCAAACTTAAAAGCGATAAGAATCAACAGCCTTACTAGATGGCAGATGCTTCAGAAAATGCTACAACATTTTTGGCAGCGCTGGCACACTGAATATTTGACATCACTAAACAAATTGTCAAAATCAGTGTTGTGCACGTAAATTACATTGCGTAATTTACACTATTATTTACGTGTAAATAATTGTATTTTTTACCTAAAATTTATTACGTTACAAAGTAAAAAATTGTAAATAATTAGCGACATCTGTGCGAAATGTGACATTTAAATGAAAAGAGCAGAATTAAAAAATGCTATGTCTATAATACAACCATTTCACAGCTCTATCTATTGAAATTAATTTGACTGTAGATTTTACTATGTGTTTTAAATAACATGTTTAAAATATGCTGACTAAACGCATTTTATTTAACAAAAAACGGAATAATTTATTCTGTTTTTTATGTATTAAAATTGTATCTATTCGAAAATGTTATTAAAAAAATAATTTCTCTATTTACATACATGGTTCAAATAATTATAATTTATTCTGCGCCATCTCACACGTAGGTATCACTATTCGATTTATAATATTTGACTGTGTATGTTTTACTTTTAACTTTCACCACCGCAATTATGTTAGATTGTCAAAAAAATTTATTTTGTAAAATATTAAAACTATCTATCTATAGCATTCACAGTTGATATTAATTACGGCTACTACTCCAAGTCCAAGCGAGCTTGCCAGAAGTAATCGATTCCTAATGCCTATAAATATATGGCCACCATTTTACAATTGGTATTCTAACAGCTACGTTCTCGAAAACGATAAGTAATTTAATTGGATCACGCATCATTCTTTATCAAGGTTCAACTTTGTTACAATAATATCATGGCAGGGGCAGCGAAATGCAATCATAACTGTGGTAACCAGTTGGTTTTTGGTACTGTTTTTTGAAAGCAATGGCATAAATTAATTCGGTCACAAATAGCGTGTACCGAATTTAAATATTATAACGTATCCCGTTCCGATTATACGGCTGTCTATATATTCCCATAGTGTTTAGTATGAGAAAACGTTTCTTCTACAACTTCCCGTGTTTCTTAACCGATTGAAGTGAAATTTAGTATGCAAGTTGATATTGGCCCACAAATAGCGTGTACCAAATTTAAATATTATAACGTATCCCGTCTCGATTATACGGCTGTCTATATATCCCCGTAGTGTTTACTATGAGAAAATAAACGTTTCTTCTACAACTTCCCGTATTTGTTAACCGATTGAAGTGAAATTTAGTATGCATATTGATATTGGCCCACAAATAGCGTGTACCGAATTTCTATATTATAACGTATCCCGTTCCGATTATACGGCTGTCTATATATTCTCGTAGTATTTAGTATGAGAAAATAAACGTTTCTTCTACAACTTCCCGTGTTTGCTAACCGATTGAAGTGAAATTTAGTATGCAAGTTTATGTTGGCCCACAAATAGCGGGTATTGAATTTCAATATTATAACGTATCCCGTTCCGATTATACGGCTGTCTATATATTCCCGTAGTGTTTAGTATGAAAAAATAGACGTTTCTTCTACAACTTCCTGTGTTTCTTAACCGATTGAAGTGAAATTTAGTATGCAAGTTGATATTGGCCCACAAATAGCGTGTACCGAATTTCAATATTATAACGTATACCGTTCCGGTTATACGGCTGTCTATATATTCCCGTAGAGTTTAGTATGAGAAAATAAACGTTTCTTTTACAACTTCCCGCGTTTCTTACCCGATTGAAGTGAAATTTAGTATGCAAGTTGATATTGGCCCACAAATAGCGGGTACCGAATTTCAATATTATAACGTATCCCGTCCCGATTCTACGGCTGGCTATATATTCCCTTAGTATTTAGTATGAGATAATAAACGTTTCTTCTACAACTTCCCGTGTTTCTTAACCGATTGAAGTGAAATTTAGTATGCAAGTTGATATTGGCCCACAAATAGCGTGTACCGAATAACAATATTATAACGTATCCCGTTCCGATTATACGGCTGTCTATATATTCCCGTAGTATTTAGTATGAGAAAATAAACGTTTCTTCTATAATTTCCCGTGTTTGTTAACTGATTGAAGTAAAATTTAGTATGCAAGTTTATATTGGTCCACAAATAGCGTGTACCGAATAACAATATTATAGCGTATCCCGTTCCGATTATACGGCTGTCTATATATTCCCATAGTGTTTAGTATTAGAAAATAAACGTTTCTTCTACAACTTCCCGTGTTTCTTAACCGATTGAAGTGAAATTTAGTATGCAAGTTTATATTGGCCCACAAATAGCGTGTACCGAATTACCGAATATGATGATTGATTATTTTAATTTTCGTTAAAATCTATTGAAAAGTTTTAGAGTGGTTTGAGTATGTGAGTCGTACTAGTATTTCTTAATTCTTTTAGATGGCATCGCTTTTAATATTTTTTACATTTATTACAATATTTTACATTAATTACAATTTTTACCGTATTTTACAAATTTTTACGTAATGTACGTAAAAAATTATTTTTACGCGTAATTGCACAACACCGGTCAAAATATAACCAAGTCGAAGCACAGCCACGGATCAATGACATCTTTATACTAATGGATGGTTAACTATATGTACAGTTTAATTTAAAATTTGATTTTTATTCCAATAACTAAAATGAATTAAAGAAAACACCTATATAATCGGTCTAAGAATAACAACTTATAATTTTTTCAAATAAAGAAAATTTAACAGAATGAAATAAGAAAAAAAAATACGGTCCTTTGATATTCAGCCCTTTGACACTTTCGGCCCTTCGACAAATTCGGCCCTTCGACATTCGGCCCTTCGACCCAATGGCCCTTCGACTTTTGGCCTTTTGACATTCGGCCCTTCGACATTCGGTCTTTCGACATTCGGCCTTTTGAAATTCGACCCTTGTAACCTATTTCAATATTATCACTAAAAAATCACTTTTTACTGCGTGAAATTTTTTTTAACCAGCGGATTTTCAAAAGCCAAATAATTTCCCAATAATTGCTTTCAATTCAACTTTAGTCGTATTTGCACATTTTATCCAGAATGCATTTAGCTCATTTGTTAAACGTCTGCCTCGTCAAATGAATATTTAGATCCATTGTATTGTTAAAATTTTTAAGTGATCTGTGATTACATTTAGACTAGCGAATGGTTACACATTCTAATTCCTGTATAACGAGAATTAATGTTTTATGATTTTTTGTTTTATTTTTGTGTAGCTGGTATTTCGCAGAAATGCAAAATCAAAATCGATTGGTTTCTTTTGTGTATACGATTTTTGTATTGTACGGTACATAAAAACCGGACATTTAATAATAAATATGATATCACGTATGTATATGTCCACAAATAACAAGACAAATATGTATATGGTACAAAAAACAGAACAAACCCAAAATTTTGTTCCTGGTTTTGTTAAGTCATGTGTTTAATATTGACTTGGTACATATATCTATGTATACCCATATAATATATTTGGTTATTTTATGTATCCAGTGCGACGATGACCATAGGTCAAAAAAATGTGACCACATTTTTTGTTTTTTTTTTGTGTTCACGAGAAACTTTGCCTACCATAAACGGAATACATCGGTAGCTAAATTATTCATCGTTACATACAAAAAAGGAAAACCAATGTAAAATAAAAACTAAAAAATTGAAATCAAAAAGTTTACAAGCATTAGTTTTAAATTTCGAATGCAACTAACTTCGAATAACGTGTTAAAAGAGCAAAAAGGGAAAATAAATCGTTCATGCATTGTGTTGTGCGGATGCGGCACATCGGTAGTTAGCGTACACTTTATTATGAATCTAAATACGCCTTCAATATCACTATGATTGAGATTAAAATTTACTTTGGTCTATAATTTCCCAGTTTAGTATTTTTATAATTAAAGGATTTTGTATATAGAGGTTCTGTATTTTTATTTATTTTGCTCCGTTTACACCCCCTCACATTTTTGTTCTCATTTCATTGATTATGTATACTTTTTCTAGCAGCATTTTCCAACTCTATGTTATCACTGATGTGGTTTTTTATTATTTTTAATTTCCGGTTTTTTTCTATGTGTGTGTGTGTGTACATTATTATTCCGCACCAAACATACACACACAGATAGAATTTTTTGTTTCTATTGCTGGTGCTGTTGTGTTTATGGATCTTGAGCTGCCTGCCATTATTTCGTATTCAATTTATTTTTCTTCGAGTTTACATACCCATTCCAGAGATTTCTGAATATAATAACGTTTATAAAAAATTTGTATGGAAGTTTTTTTTTTTTTTTTTAAATTTTCATTTCCTTTTTTATATCCGGGGATGATATTTTTGTTTTCTGGTGCTGTGATATATGGTGTAAATATAAATATGTATTTATATAGAAGATCATAAACGATGGTGAAAATTAAAATAATAAAAATATCATAAAATAGGTAAACCGATTCACGTTGGTTTTATGTTGATTTTATATTTTCTCGTTCAGCATGAATAGACATTTGTACCATTACACACACCGAGGAGTGATAAAAAGGATAATGATAAATCAATAGTACATAATTTATATGATTTCAATTAGAGTTCCATGTTTTTTTCACACACCAGTTTTGATATCTTCCCATAATATAACCATACAGCACACACAAAAAAAAGCCAGCAAATTCGTAAGAACAACAAAAAATTTAGAACAATAATAAATTAACGAGAATATCCTTTCTTCAAAACAACAACAACAAAAAAAATCAATTTTGTCCAAAAAATAAATTGGTTGTAATAATATTTGTCCTATACATACATACACTTGGTATCTTGAAATGAAAAACCAATAATAGCAGTTTATAGACAAACACTTTCTCACATTTGCCAGTTAAACCGACTAAGAGTATATATTTTATATGATTGTTATCCCTTTTTACCAAAAATGGACAAAAAAAAAAAATTCCAAGCAATAATAATTTTCGCTTCGTTCATTCCTGCCATCGATTGTGTGTATGTGGCTATATATGAGACTATTAGTGTGAAGGAAAACCCCCCAAGAAAGAACAATGGCAAGATAATTAAATATTTTTTTTGTGCTTTGCGCTGGATATTCTGTACCATAATAAGAAATTTTTTTTTTGTGCCAAATTTGCACAAAACAATAATAAAAATGTACAATTGGATCGATTAAATATATTATTGTTCTTGTGCGGGAACTGATTTTGCTCTGTTGTATATGGTTACTTTGAAATGTTATCCGATTATTTATAATATATTTGTCCGCAATCAAGAATTGGAATTTATTTGTTTAATGGTTCGAGGCGGTATCTTTTGTTGGTTAAGGTGAGAAAATACATATTGTGGAAATGACTAAACATTTATTGAGTAGATGCCAACAATTTGGAGAAGTGTATTAATGATGTTATAAACAAATTTGGAACTATTCCAAGCTATAAATATAACGAGCTTACGGAAGTTGTTTTATATATAATTTGAAAGTCGTTTTTTATTTGTAAATATGTATAACTATAGGTTGAAAGTTTAAGCAAATTAAACTGTTAATGTCCAGTTTAATTTATAACCCAAGTATTTTTACTTTCGACTATTTCTTTACAATTCATAGTATAACACTAAACTTAGTTTTGAATTTTACTATGTTTAACCTTCGACTTATGCTAAGAAACCGTATGAAGTTTGTCGCGAAAAGTCGAAATTGAACGAAGCTTAATAAAAAAATGAATTGCTTGTGTGTTCGTGTATAAATGTAAAAATAAAAATGGCGACAAACATTTTGAGTACATGTATGTGTAAACAAACGTCAACGAAATTTGGCGGGTAATTTGAATGTTTTATTAATGAAACATAACTTTAATTTTTATGTTCGGAATTCATCAATTTTATTTAAAAATAAAAATACATATATATATATATATGTATGTAACATAAAAATTGTGGCACAATTTGTAATAACGGTCAATTTTAGGATTATTATTTTGTACTTATATCACAGTTAGTTTATTAATTAAATTCATGATTTAAATGGTATCCGTTGTTTAAGTGACTGTATTATCTTTATACATTGATATTAAGTACTAATATTAAATTTTAACATATAATTATTGAAAATAAATATTATTTATTTAAATATTGTAAAATCGATTTAAATCTCGCCAATCACAGAAAATTGTTTAATCTGGATTGCCAGGTTCAAATTTCATAAACATTACTACCAATTTTACATATAAGTTTTAGAATTAATGAAAATTAATTTACATATAAATAAATATTTAAAACCTCAGAAATGTTGATAAATATCTTGATAAATATCGATAGTTAAGTCAAAATAATGTCATAGAAAATCGTATCAAATTTAAATTTAAGCTAACAATTAGTAAAACTAGTAATTTCAAAATTTACTTAAACTAAAATATTATGTACCCATATAAAATATATACTAATCTAGCAAATCAGAAAAAAATTCAATAAATTATGCACATTTGATCTCGTAATCACAAATAATTTCAGTAAATTTGATACTCAAACAAATTTCATAGAAATTAGTATTATTGAAATCTAAGAACTAATAATTCAATAATCTTATTAAACTAAACACAAGATTTCGTATCTCGCAACTAACAGTAATTTAATTATTGATATCAAATTTTAAAATGTATTTGTTAAAAATAATTCAAAAATTTTATTGTGTAAAATATTATAAAAAATCTTAAATTTTTTTTCTTATTGATTAAAAATTTATAAACATATTAATTTGTAGGGAAGTGGTAGATTCGTTAGATTTTTTTTTAAGCTTTCCTCTTCTGTCTTTTATATAATAAAAATAATTTGTTGCTATAGTATTAAATTCTGACTGCGATGAATTTTCAAACTTTTCCAGAGTACAATCTAAAATTTTTAAAACGAAAAAAAACAAAAAAATTAATTGTCAGATTTTATATTATATGAATAATTTTATATTTATTTATAACTTACCTTTCAAAATTTTAATTACATTGAACTATTTGGCAGCAAAATTTCCTTGTCGGCCGTTGTATGAGAATTTCGTAGCCAATTCTGTGCTAAAAATATTTTTTAAGTTTGTTCTTATAAATTTTTTTAACTCATGCCCCTCTTCTTTCATAAATATGGATTTCTGGGAATAAAAAACACGTTGTAATTTTAAAATATTTAGTTCGTTTACTATTAAGTACCAGTTGTTTTTTTGATTCATCATCTTCTTTAAGGGTGGTGTCAAAATTAATGAAACTTGTATCATCATTAAACGGTAGGGTGAATTTGGCGTTCTGGCAATCAACTAAATATCGGATATTTAATCGGTTGTCCCTTAATTTAATGAATTCTTGCATTAATGCTTGTTGTCCTTTTTCCAAATTTTGGATTGATTTCAACAAATATTGGAAATGATTATTTTCAATTGGCACATCCGATTCGGTTTGCACTGCAATAGACTTCGACTTCAATGGTTCTTCTTTCTGAATATGTTTTGTTATCTCAAGTTCGTCTAATACTATAATGAAAAATAAAATATTGTGCTTATATAGAGTAAAATCTACACTATACTTAAATTTAAAACATACTATCTATGTCAGTGAAATTTTTATTTTCAGCTTCACTTTCACTGGGTTTATTATACTCTGGGCGTCGTCGTTGTTTAGCAGCGTTCTGTGTCGAGGTATACGGTACACGATCTCCTAAAGAAAAATTAAATAATTTTTTTTAATTAATATATATATATATAATACTTTGATATCTAACTAGCTAATCCTACCAAAACGAAGTTCGCAGAAATCTGCATATTCAAATTGTTAATCATATTGAGCTGTATAAAAGGAAAACAATATTTATGAACCGCGGGTATTTATTTTACATAAATAAAAAATTATAGAATTTGTAGCCGTATGTTTTTGGTACGTACTTTCAATAAATTCTTTGGAATTTACTGTATACTTAGTTGTTTGCTCCATTTTCGAGAATTCTATATTAGGTTATCTGGAACTAAGGTAGTATGTATTAAAGGAAAATAAAGTGCATAGTTTTCGGTGTGAATTTTAATAATTTAAGATATTATTTTTGAACTGGTGAATACTGTTGATTCCGAGGAAATGGATTCGAAATTTGTAGAATAAATATTCAGTAAATACGATTTTATAGGGGTATCAAAAAAGTCGGATAAATAAAGAATTTTGCAGCTTTCGAAATGAATTACGCCATCTTGTTCAATAATAGAAATTATTTAGAAAATTTCAGTTTTAACAAGACAATAGTTGTTAGGAAAGTCGATAGATAATTTATAATTTTGAAATATAACACTTTTGTAATGTTTATTTCCAAGATGATATTTAAAAATGGGAAATATTTTTTGTATATATCCGGGATCTAATAGATAAGCTTCAGAAAGTCGATTGTAAAATTGTTCTAGTGGTAGATATCCAGTTTTAATTTGCAATTTTACTGATGATAAAAAGTTTTCAAACTTAAAAGCACTAAAATCATTTAGTGTTGAGTTAAATTGAAGACAGTCATTTGATAAATGCATTAGATTGTGGACGTTGAAAGTAGCACTGGATTCGCCATATAGTTCTTCTTGTTTCTTACAAAAACTTTCTAGTAGTGTGACTGCTGATGAATTTTGGCTTTGAAAGAATCTTTCGTTCAGAAGTATAGATATTCCACAAGGCAAAGTTAGAAAATGGGCATAACACTCTGCATTTAGTTTTCCTTTCAAAAAAACTGGTCCCGTATATAAAAGGAAATGCCGTAATTCTGTTGCTTTCCAACGTTCATATTCTTCTAAACTTCTAGGCTGTCTATTGAACTCACTAGGTAGGTTTATTTGTTGCAAATTATCCGATATGATTTTGATTCTGCCCTGAGATAAGGAAAATTCACATTTAAGTTTTCTTACCCAGTAAGTTATTAATTGCTTAGTTACACCTAAAAGAACGCAGTGCATATAATCGACTGGCACTTGAGAAACAAAACCAAAATTAATCTTTTCAAGTGGAATCTGTTCAATTTCTTTGTGATGTTCTAAATCATCTCTGTTTTTAAAAGTGGTATCTGTTCTGGGCACAGATTCCACTATTTGCGAGTAAGGAAAAACTACATGCCCTTTATTAATTTTTGCACCTTTTAATGTACATTTTGTGCATGAGAATTATCGTGAGTGAGATTTTACACACAAGACATTACACCTGGCATCAGAATTACATATAAGCGCTCTCAATTTAATTTTTACATTTATACTGCCATGGTTAAACCCAAGTGCCTCTAGTATTTCAATTTCCTCAATAAAATCTTTAAGAAACTTTCTGAAATCTATATGTTTACTTCTACCATGGCAAGAAGACACAACGTAAACATCTGAAAAGCCAACAACATTTGCCATTAAGGGCCAAATCTGACTGTTAGAACTTTTTGAAATAGGCAATCCGTCAATGCCTAAATCGATTACTATACTATCAAAATTAAAACAATTATATTTTCTAAGAAAATAATCAATTGCCCTTGATAAACCTAAATAAAAGTATGATGTGCCTAAACCGAAATCTACTACTTCAGCAGTACGTGGAGTATTTTTCAACAACCTAACATTAGTTGGAAGCCACGGAAAATATTCATGTAAAACCAACAAAATTTTGTTCATCGTTTCCCCACATATGGTAGTATCAATTGCAATTCGTTGTAAATCATCCTTCAATTTATAAATATCTTTATCACAGTGAAACGAACAATCAGAAATTGTTAGCGACGGGGAACGAAAACGATGTTCAGTTTCTATAGGAGTATTATTCTCATGGGAAAACATTAAATTCGTTTCGTTAGCTTCTATTTGGCAAATGTCATTGATTGTAGAATAAGATTGAACTGGTTCAGTTGTAGATTTAGACTGAAAATTTGAGCTCGATTTGGAATATTGAGGTAATTTCCGTTCTAACTCTAATTTTATTTTTCGTTGTCTGCTCCTTTAGGACATTTTCAAATTGGTTGAATATGTATATAAAAATATATTTAATAATAAATTAAGTAATTAAATGTAAATGATTTAAAAAAAAATTGCTTTGAACTAAATAAATTTCAATTATTCACAACTGCCAACAAAGATTTGTTTTTGTTAACAATAAAACAAAAATGGCGTCGAGCGTCCACAAAAAATCACACCATGGGCACGGGCGTCCAAAAATTAAATATGTAATATAATCATTATAACATAAAACACAATTATAAAACATCGTCCAATTATTAATTTAAAACGTATTGACGAAAATTAACTTAACAAAAACAAATATGGCGCATCTAAAAAATTTATATCAACAAAAAGTTACATATAAAAACGGAAACCACAAAAAAAGCGTCGATCGTCAAGCAATTAATTACTTTTTTAAAATTATTCACGAAATCACAGAAATTAAAAATATTGTCCAATTATTAATTAAATTAAAAATATTTTTGAAAAATTATAGTTTTAATCGGATTTTTTTTAATAAAATACAATGAACACAACTCACAACCATCCAAGATAAAACACAAAAACACATTGGCTATATACCATACTATACGTATATGAAAATGTTTGATTTTATTCCCACCACTACTGTTGTAGTACGAATCTTCGACTATTTCCTAGCAAAACTAAGGAAAAAACTGTAGCTCAATTTTGAGTTTAGTTTTGTTATACTTGGGAAAGTTGACAATTTGAGTGACTGCGAATGGCCGAAAAGGTCGACTATAGATTCGAAGGATAAATTACCACATTGTTTGATCAAACACGCATTCAGGTAGTCCGGTTTTTCTTGCACAAAGTTCTTTAATCGATAAACAGTTATGATATACAAAGGTGTATGGTTCAGAGGTGTGGTAAGGGCATAAGTAATATAAACATCGGTTTAACCAAAATTTAAAACCTTCTGAGTATACTCTGGAAAAGATTTATTATCAAAAAATGAAGATTGATTTCCTTCTTTACCGTTATTAATTACAGCTAATATGTCACAGAATTGCCCTATCACGTCAGCATTTTGAGATATCCTAACCTAAAATTGCAAAAACGGTTGTTTTTATGGATTTTCAATATTTTACTGTATTTTAAGAGAGTTTCCGCAGTGAAAACGAATGATTACCCTTCATTCGGCCTTTTGATATTCGGCCCTTTGACACTTTTGGCCCTTAGACACATTCGGCTTTTGACGCTCCTTCTATTAGTCTCAGTGATTAGAGTTGTTTTCATCAAACTAGGCGACGTTTCGGTGGTGGAATTGTGGTTTTTGTATATAGAACTTTGAATTTCTCTATGCTAGAATCCGAAGAGTTTCTGGAAAAAGAAATTTTGATTATTAAATCGAGCAAGCCAAACTTTCAAATAATGGCTGTTTATCGGCAACTGCATTCGAGTTTGCCGCAGTTCCTTGAATTCTTAGATTCTAAGCTCGATAAATTCCCTAAAATATTAGGTTATTGGCGATTTTAACTTGAATCTTTTTATTTCAAATGATAGGTATATAATTAATTATAAGGCTCTGATTGCTTCACATGGATGTAAATTTATTATTAATATGTCCTCGATATACTACACTAGGCAATCCATGAATAATAATCAGACAGTTAGAGCCTTGATAGATCATGCGTTTACAACTTACAGTCATGATTATAATGTTGTAATTGATAACATTGATATAAGTGACCATAAGTTTATTCTGATC
This sequence comes from Tipula vernalis, assembly GCA_958295665.1. Lineage (NCBI taxonomy): Eukaryota > Metazoa > Arthropoda > Insecta > Diptera > Tipulidae > Tipula > Tipula vernalis. The sequence goes on from OY282559.1 coordinate 398,001,398, forward strand.
AATTGTAACATGTTTCTGGATAATGTTCTTCAAGTCATTTCGTATGTTGATTATAATGCAACATTTGAACTAATTAATTCTACTGAATTTTCTTCTACCGATTTTTATGGAAATTATAAATCATTAATCAGTACAGTTGATAATAATAAAAAAAAAAAAAAAATTCACGGAAAATTAAATACAAAAAGCCATGGTTTAACGCTGTCCTGAATAATTTAAATAAAAACAAAAAGAAATTCTATGATCTGTCAAAAAAATATCCTAATAATACGTTTTACTTAGAGCAGTTCAAGAAATCCATCTATCAAAGAAGAATTATTATTCAAAGGAAGTACAGAATGACATAACCAATCAAAAGAAATTATGGTCAATCCTAAATGAAATTCTTTATAAAAGGTCTCATAATTACATGAATGCCGCTATTGTGCTATAAAAGAAAACAATGCCATCATATCCAACCAATTGGATGTAGCTAACAAGCTCAATAAATTCTATAACAGTGATAGTGATTCTGTATCTAATTTTTAATCTAATTCATTTCCTTTGTATGAACCCCTTATCTCAGCTCCAAGTTAACCGACTTTTGGTTTTGCTACTCAGGATGAAGTTCAACCAATCATTGATAACTTTAATGATGGATCTGCGAAAGGCTATGACTGTTTATCTACCTCGGTTGTAAAATACGCATGCCCTAGAATTATTACCAGCATAGTTTTTGAAATAAATATACCGTAAGTATTCAGGAAGGAAAATTTCCTTGTTATCTCAAAATCGCTAGAATTGTTCCCATATTTAAATCCGGTGACAAACATTACAAGTCCAATCGGTATAGTACCGATCTCGGTATTACCAGTCCTGTCTAAAGTCTTTGAACGTTTCTTGTTAAATAGAATTTTAAACCATCTAAACAAATACAATTTAATTCATCCTAAACAATTTGGGTTTTAAATACAAACTAGCACTCTTTCAGCAACGCTTAACCTAACTAAATATATTTATTCCAGTATAAAGAATAAGAAAAAGCCATCCTGCATTTTTCTGGACTTGCGCAAGGCTTTCGATTGTGTCTTGTGTCAGGTTCTTGCTGCAAAATTACGTAATTTTGGGTTTCACGGTAAAGCCTTGGAGTTAATACATGACTATTTAAGAGAGCGGAGACATTATGTTCAAATTAATCAAGTTGAATCTACGGTCCTATATCACAGAAATGCCGTACCTCAGGGCTCCATTTTGGGACCCACGCCATTTCTTATATATATTAATAGTTTATTAAATCTTGCACTTAATGGCAATGTTCAATGTTTTGCAGACGATACGGTAATTCTTTATAGCTGTGACAACTATCATAAACTAAAAGAATAAATGGAAGCAGATATGTGCCTGGTCAATGATTTGTTGTTACGTCATTCTCTACAACTGAAGGAACAAAAATCAAATTTTTTAATTTTTTCATTGCAAACAAATGCGGATTTCTTCGATTCGATTAACTTTCAAAGGTAAAACAATTTATCGCTCTGAGCAGGTAAACTATCTTGGCTTACGTATTTCGCAACAATTATCACGGTCGCCACATGCTGATTATATAAAATCTAAAATATCACCTTTTATTGGTCTTTTAAAGCAATGTTCTCGTTATTTGAACCCTGTAGTCAAGCAAAATATATATTTTAGTTATATTCATCCCCATTTTACCTACTTACTTTCAATTTGGAGTGCTTTAACAATGTCAAAGGTAAACGAGCTTTCTGTGTTGCAAAATAAAGTTTTGAGAACGAATTATGGATTGCACAATCTGTATCCAACTAAGCTGTTATATTCCTACAAAATATTGCCATTTAGAAAGCTTATAGATTATTTCTTCAATACTGTGCTCTGAAAAAAATGAAGTGCATTCTATTTACGAATTGCGTTCATTAAAAACAATTCGTAATATTAATGTAAACATTAGTATATTTACGAAAAAAAAACAAAATTAAGAAAATATTTATAAAACTGTGTGCATTAATAGTACGAATCGTTGTTCATAAACTAAAAAATGGGTTAGTTTATTGCACTATACATATAATACATTCACTTGTGGTTTTCGTATAAGTGTAACTTGCATTATTTTATGAAAAAAATAAAATACAAATATGAACAATTCATAATATGTATGAATAAGACTATACATATGTTTAACACCTATTATTCGTCATGTTAACGAATCAGGTACTCTAATACATGAATATTATAATTCGTCGTTCACTTCTTTCTCTAATTGAATTGTGATGAAAATATTCATTAATAGTATAATTAAATTGTAAATTTGACGTTTTTTTTCTAAATATGGAGAAATTCCAAGGGTAATTAATAGTACGAACAAATTCATAAATGTATTGATAATAATTCTGTCGCGTTTCTATTTGTGTGAAAAGATCCAATTTCATCATTACATAGTTTAAACGAATTTTTCGTATTGTTATTAATGGATGACTCTATTCGTAGCATCTATAAAAATTGTGTAGAGTTGAACATAATCGGGCAACATAAGTTCGCTCCATAATTAACAATTGTTATGCAGCTTGAAAGACCACCTCAACATTGAAAAATCGTTGGGCATAAACTAAGAGATTTATGTTAGTTGTGATTGGTAATTATGTATATCTCATTCAAATAGCTCATTTTAATCAATTTATTGTGTTTCTGGTTTATTATAGTTGCCTGCAAGAAAATGTTAACCAGACTATGAGAAGACCATGAAATAAAATCGCTTTTAAAGTATTTGGATCAGAGTCAGATAACAAAAATTAGCAAGTATAATGGTACATGTAATTATTATTAATTTATTGAATTTACAGAAGATGCCGGGCAGTTCACCATGTAAAGTCGCTCTCTACAGAATTTACAGGGAGTTCAACATATATTAAGATGCTCTCAGCAATACCAAATTGGGAGGAATCATCGAATTGGACTAATCAACATTTCATTTATGTTAACATTTTTTAGTAATTCCTTTACAAACTGTGGTGTTTAGATTTTACGAATCTTTTCGTCAAACGACCCAAAAGTTAACATTCCTATTATGTAAAGAAATATTATATAGTTTTGTGTTTCAATTATGAACCCATTTCTATATTTTATAAATTATTTTCAGTATATTTACGAACATTATCATCATATTGGTGAATTATTCATAACCACTGAGTATTTTATTTTCCTTACAAACGTATAACTTCGTAAACAAAAATAATCAATTTCTAAAATTATATGTATGAATTTATTCGTTAATATTATGTAACATTTCATTAGTAATATGAAAAATTTTATGGTACCTTTAATTCCTTACGTTAAAAATAAGAACTTGTGTATCCACTAATGCTTTTAACAGCATTAAAATAATAACGTTTTTCGTATCTTGTATGAATCAATCATACATATTACAACGTTAGTAGTCCAACATTAAAATAAAAAAAATATATTTCTTTCACTATACTAACGTATGATTTTCGTACTATTAACGAACGGTTTTATCGGCTTAGTTTTTACGAATTTTTCTTACTATTAATGCAGTTTTTGTCTACATTTATGTAGAATTTTTTTCAGTGTGAGCAGTACGATATTTTACACGGATTGATTCATGTTTAGGATTTCGAAGTGCTTCTCTACTAAACTGTTTTTACCTGATTAAATTTACTTTCTTGTTTGAGAAGCACCTGATATTATTTTATTTTATTTTTATTTTCATTTATTTTTTTATTGTTTCGTGTCTTATTTCCAGCATGACCTAGTTTAACAGAAAAAGTGTACTATAATAATATTGCATCGTTTCTATGTTACATCTTGTTATGATATTCAAACAAATTAATTATTCTAATGTTTTTTGTCATCATTTAATTTGTATTAACTCGTTTAATGTTTTCCTTGTTGAATATTATGTATATTTTTTGGAAAATAAATATTTAAACCAAAAAAAAAAAAAATTAAATGAGGTTGAAGAATGTGGTATTACAGGCTTAAAACCAAATAACAACTCAAAGGGCATATACGTGGTAGACAAATCGGGAGTCCCAAGAATTCCATTCTAATGGCTCATTTGAAGAGTAATTTCTAAGATATTCGCCAATGGTCTTGTGGTAACGCTCCAGCGCCCCATTAGTTTGAGGATGGTTTCTTAATTGCTCGATTTATAAAAGCTTACAAATATTTTCGAATAACTCAGACATGAAGTTAGACCCTTGATATGTTAATATCGATTTAGGTGAACCAAAAGTACATATAACATTTTCCACGAAGGCTCTGGCTACTGTCTCTGCTTCTTGATTGGGTAAAGGGATAGCAAAGGAATATTTGGTTAGGTCATCTTGTACGGTCAATATATATTTATTGTAGGAGTGACTACTTGGCAGTGACCGACTATGTCGAGGAACATTTTTTCGAACGGAAGTTTTGAGGTGGTAGTTATTTTCATCGGCATTTTAGTCAGAAATGAATGTTTATTTTTTTGACAAGTGTCACAAGTTTTGATAAAGTTCCCAATTTTTCGCAGCATCTGAGGAAAATAGTAATATTCTTTCATTCTCTTATATGTGCGTTTTATGCCTTGGTGACTACCTGTTGGGGTTTAATAGAAATCTTTGATCACAGATTGAATGTTGTCGTTGTCTTCTAAGGTGATAACGGGATTACTGATTTCTGAAAGTTGAGGAATTGGTTTTATTAAATCTTGGTTTGATTGGGAGGAATTGCCAGGTTCTGGAACTGCGGTTTCCCGATTTGATGGTAATTCATTTAATGATTCGTCCAGCCTGTGTTGACCTGTGCTCTGTAAACTCACATTCGGACACGTGTCTACATAAAGCATCAGCATTACATTTTTATGAACCAGGCTTGTGAAAAATTTCGTACTGATATTCATCAAGTTTGATTCTCCATTTCAGGAGTCGAGATGTTGGATTACTAACCTTCCAAGGCCAAATCAGTGGCTTATGATCGGTATATATTTTAAATTTATGGCCGTAAACGTAGGGACGGAAATGATTTACGCTCCAAACAAAAGCTAGGACCTCTCTTTCCACAGTTGGATAATTTCTCTCAGCTTTATTAAGCGCACGACTGGCATAGGCAATCGGCAAATCTACGTCGGAATCGCTATTCTGTGATAAAACGGCGCCTATAGCGATGTCACTTGCATCTGTAGAAATGATAAACTCCTTAGAAAAATCAGGGTATTGTAAAATGGGTGGTCCTAATAAATTTGAAACGATTCGTCACAAAAAGCAAACCACTGAAATTTAGCTGACATTTTCAAAAGTGCTGTCAAAGGATTACAGATTTTCGCAATATTGGGGATAAATTATCTATAGCTAGTATCCGACAAGTCCCAGAAATGATTTAATCGATTTGGTATCTTTTGGAATTGGGTAATTTTGTATCGCATTTACTTTCAGAGGATCAGGTTTTATACCTTGCTGATATAATATGCCCGAGATATATTAATTCTTTTCGAAGGAAATCACATTTGGAAGCGTTCAATTTAAGATTATTTTGTCTTATGCATTGGAATAATTCGGATAATTTTTCGTTGTGTTCTAAAATATTTTTACCATAAACCACTATGTCGTCGAGGTAAACGAAACATTTTATGTCATTAAGTCCATTAAGAACGGAATTCATAAGCCTCTGGAAGGTGGCTGGCGCTCCCTTTAAACCAAAAGGCATCCTTAAATCTCGTAATGTCCAGTGCTGGTACTGAACGCAGTTTTTTCACGATCTGCGGGATCCAAAAGGACTTGGTGATAACCGTTTGACAAATCAAGAGTACTGAAATACTGTGATTTGTTAAGTTGGTCGAGGATTTCCGCTATGTTAGTTAGTGGAAACTCGTCACCAAGGGTCACATCATTCAGTCTCCTGAAATCATCAACGACACGCCAATTCTTTTTTCTGTCTACAGATTTTTTTGGAACCACCAGTAGAGGAAAATTCCACGGACTAGAGCTAGGTTGAATTATTTCCTCTTTTAGCATTTGTTCAACCTGTGATGAAGCTTCGCATTTTAGTGCTTCGGGTAATCGATAAGGTTTTTTATAAATTGAAGGAATATTGGGCATAATATTGATTTTATGTTGAATACGGTTTGTATAAGTTAATTGGTTGTCCTTCAAATGAAATATGTCATTGAACTTCCGGCACAACTCTAATATTGAATGCTTTTCCTCAAAGGCGAAAAGATTCAACTGACTTTCGAGTAGTTTTAAACGATCAGTTACGGTGTTATCAATTTGCTCGATTTGGAAAATTTCGTAATTAGATAAACTTATAAGACCTCACCAACAAACAACAGCAATTTTTTATTTTTTTTTTAATGTACTAAAGCAAACCTTATCCAGATCTGTAAGTAACAATATATACCTTATTCTTGTATTCCCCTTCGTATTAGCTAATGATATTTTGAAATTATTTAATTTTATTATCTTCTGAGATGTGACTTATACATATAGCTAATTGTCGCCGTTATTCTTTTGTGAAATTGTAAGTGGGGCTAAATGACAACCTTTAAACCTAATTGGGTATAAATCAGAGCTTTTAAGAGACAGTGAAGTACGGTTAACTCGTGTGAACATACCTTCATTTTTAGAAAACTATTCAGAGCTTCCATCTTTTAAAGAACTTGTTGATGTATCAGTCGACAGAAACGTAAATATGGCAAAGCGAGATTCAGTAAACCAGACATGTGATTGATTCTTTGTTTATTGGTCACGTTGTGTCATTGGTATTCCACATTAAATGAGATGCACTAAATTCCCAAAAACCATGACTTGCAAACTTAAACGAATTTTAGGCAATTTGTAAAAACAAAGATCTCCAGTTTTGATTAGAATGATTCTACAGACAATAACCATATCCTTTCGGTACGCAAATACAGCAATGTAGCATACAGATAGAAGAACAAAATGAACATCAAGTAAAATTTAGAATCAAAATAAATTTCTGTTCTGTTTACAATAAAACAAATACCCGGTGTAATTATTATGATAATCGATCCGGTGTCATTGTTATGGTAGTCAATAGTTATCGTCTATTCCAACACTAATATCAAAATGGGCCTGTTGATTTCTGGCAACGGATTATATCTTCCAATGGTGAACTTCAATAATACTATAAAAATGACGTATTCGACCACTCTCAAAATTTCCAAGATATTTGAAAAGTTGTTTTTTATTGACTAGCTGACACCAATTTAATTTAGAATGGAATCAGTTAAATCTTGCTAGGAAATGTGTTATTATGTTTATGACAATAATTTTGTGTATTCTTAAGTCCAGAGATGAAACAATCATAGTTAAAATTAAGGCCTTTTATGACGTATAGCCACATTTTTAAATCAGAGGTCGATAACCGAAGTAAATTCTTGGAAATTTCGCATCTAAATTTAAAGTAAAAACTATAGAAACTTAGGTCTATGAAAGGTCTGGTAATTAAATATTGAAAATGTACGTATTTAGTATGTAATTTTAAAATGTTACTCGTACATTAATTTAATTTGAAATTTCAAAAACTGTACGGTTTAATTGCATATCAGGTTAGTGTTGAGGACTTCAAATTTAAAATTCTAGAGTTCTAATGCCAAGTTTTTTGTAGAGATCTTCAAACAAAATCCCCATAAAACACAAATTATTAATAGGTTTTATAAATTTGTCGAAACCTTTACCTTGGTTTTACACATAATTTCATTGGTGTTATTCTAATTTTCAGGCTAAAAATCTTTTATTTTATTTACAAATCTACCCAAATCTACCAAATCTGGTAAGCACCAGGTTTGGGGAATAAAACCCTTTACTATGCAACGCCACCTTGACTAGAATTATAAAATGAGTAGCAGTTTTGTTTAAAGCAAACTTATACGAGGAATTTGTTTTAGTTAGCCTGTCAACAATTTCTAACTGTATAGGGCAGTTTGCAGAAAATATAAATTTCGTCTTAATGTGATATGTAATCATAACTTTTGTTAAGCTTTGTTTAACACTCAAAACCGATCATATTTATAACTAAAAATATTTTGGGGCAAAAATTCAAATAAAATTCGGGTCGGGTTACGGTCGAATTAGAGAAACGTGCAAAAAATTGAATTTTCACAAATTTAAAATAGTAAGCGCAAAAATGTTTAGCTTTAACCTTAGTTAAGTCATTTTGTTATCTGTTGTGCTCCACTCATGTGTCCACCTAAAATATTTAGTTCCGGAGTATTTACAGCTACATCTAATTTTTAATAGTTTCTTATATAGAATCTTTTCATGTTTTGCAAAATCAAGATTAACATTTTTCTGGAATTCTATAATTTTTGCGTATATGAATTTTTTTTCCTTCAAATCGGATCTAGGTGAGAGAATATTTTGGGTTGGTAGAACAACTTCTTAATTAAGCGGGACATGGATATGAGAAGTCAGAGATCCTTGAACAATAATGCCCAAAATACTTAGCTGTAAATTGCTTATTATTGAATTTTTAGGAGTCCTAGATTTTATTTTTTTCGATTTCGGGGGCCGCAGTATGAAAAATATTAAAAAGCACAACAAAAATTTCCATTATGTTGCAAAATTCATTAATTTGAAATATTTGGGTGCAGCAGTTGTGAGGTCAGAGGCAGGGTGAAATTGGTGTGACTAGTTATGTGATACAAAATGGGTTTGAAATTTTCATAATACTGTTTGACACTTTACTTCAAATAAAAACGAAATAATTTGAGTGAAACGTGGTTGGTATGAAAAAGTATGTTTCGTTTACTTTGCAGTGAATTTTTAAGCAACACCGAATTGTAGTAATTCTCGGGCTTTTAAAGCTTTAGAACATAATTATTCATGACTTTCCATTTAATATTTCAATTTTAAAACTAGCTAGCCACGTGAATATTAACACAAATACTAGATTTTTTAAACCACCATTTTTTATATCCTAAACATTCCAAGATAGTTCAGCGCCGACCCATTTTCCTAATCCGATATTTCAAACCTCATGATACTCCTGAAATTTTGGTAAACGGGTATAAGCGAATTCAGTTTGTAGGGGCAACATTTTACGAACAATATTTTATCCTGGTTTATTAAAAACATTAAAACACTTAGAAGATCATCCTTAATACCGAGAGATATCGATGGCCCAGTTTGACATTGATATGTATTCGTAAACCAAGAACCAGATAATCATAAATTAGCATTGCCTTTTCTACGGTACTCTGTAATGTTTGTGTGTTAGCAGTTTTAAATTATTTAACTATTTCAAACTAAATCCAATTTGAATTTCAACTAAATTTGTTTAGACAACAAGTTTGAGCAATGATTATAAAGCAAAAAATCCATTTAATTTAATGTGTACCAATAATATTTAAACTCTTAAGCTTAATGAATTTTTAGCATTAATAAATGTAAAAAAAAAAAATTTTTAAAACCTCTTTATATAACCAACTTTCATCATTAAAACTAAACGCCGGGAAAATGCAAAAATTAAACCTGCAATTCATCAACGCGAATTGTGTTCCAAGCTACAAAAGCATTATATATGGATTGTAAAAATTTGATGGGGCTGCGCGTTGTATCCTGTAATTCTAAAATCGAGCTTTTGATCTGTTGATCATTCCATCAGCATTATATTTATTCTGGAGTACGTACTTCTCGACTTCCTATGATTTTCTCTCCGTTAGGACGATCTACGATTTTCCGCGCATCATTTTTAATGATTGACTTGAGTTCAGACACGATTGCTTTGTGCCATTCTACGACATCATCTCCAGAGATAGCTTCATCAATTGATATTTCAGCAATGTTCTCATATTCTGTTTCTGGATTATTTGCAACTTGCATATGGTAATTATTTTTCGGTCGTCCTTTCTGACCAGTGAGAATTCTTCAAGGTTTTTAAATGTTCTTGCCGTTCTTCCTCCCCTGGCTGAGAATTTTCTTCTTCCTCGTTTTCGTATGAGAATGATGATGATGATGTGAATAATTTTGCTGGATTCATATCAATTTCGTCGTCGACTTGTCTTTCATAAAATCGTTGTTGGCGATAAAATCAATAGATTTTAATTTATTAACCACCTTTCATCTTATCTTTTTCTTCCATGGTTATTTTCATGGTTTCTTTCCATAGGTTTTAGACCATTTTCTATTTCCGTTAGTCTGTTTGGATTCCTTAGGAATTTAAAAGTCTCGAGTTGTTTCGAGTTTTCTTTCTTGAGGTAACCACACTCGATACGCCTTAGAATGATCGGAGTAACCAAGGAACATACATTTCTTTGGTCGGGGATCGCATTTTCCTTTGGTAGGAAGTAACTCACATCGGGAAATTTTTCCCGTCCATTTTTCGTAAACCCCTCTTCCATCTAAGCTGCTCGAAGGACAATGATTTTGAATATAATTCGTTGTTGACATTGTTTCGGCCCAAAAAGATTGCGGGAGTTTTGAGTCTGTTAAGAGATATCTCGTTACATCTGTAAGTGTACGATTTCTGCTTTCAGCCACCCCATTTTGTTCTGTATTATACGGAACCGTGAGCCGTCTTGCGATACCATTTTCTCGTAGAAATGCATCGAATTTGTTGTTCGCGTATTCCTTACCATTATCCGATTGTAAATATTTTATATTGCTTCCGACTTGATTCTCTGCGCTTACCTTAAAAGCTTTGAATGTTTTTAAAAACTTCATCTTTTGTTTTGATGAATTTTATTTTGCACCAGTCATCAATGAAGGTAATTTCGTATCTCGTTTTCACATTTGATTCTGCGTGCGAAGGACCGCACACACTGCTAAGAATTATTTCTAATAATTCCGTTTCACAACTCGACTTCTTTGGAAAAGGACTTTTCGACATTATTCCTGATAAACGTTATTCCTGATTATCGAATGCGTCAAAAAACTTTTGAATATGGTCACGCATAACATCCCCTTCCTGCATCTTCTGGAGTGTTAACTGCTTAAGAAGTGTTGCTTTACGAACTGGTCCTATTAATAAATATTTTCAAGCTTTAACAAAACCTTGCCTGAACTTCCACATCCCTTTATTTGTTTCAGCTCTGACGAATTTATTGATAAAATAATATCCGATCTTGCCTTTTGATCTTTCTCCGTATATGTCTTTTCAGCAGCAATCGATGCAGCATTTCCCTCCATAATTGCAAGCTTGATGCTAAAACCGTTTACATCTCCCCGCAATCATTTTTTTTAAATTAGTAATGCTTCCATTTGCATTTTCTAGGTATAATAATCTTCTTTTCTGAGGATTTATAATCGGATTGAATGTTCTCCATTCATCTTCGCTTCGCTTGTGGTCACTTACGCACAATTCTCAATATATTAGTTTTCTTTTCTTTATTCCTTGGCCCATAATCTACTACCGCAGTTTTATATAATTGAACGTTTTAAAATTTATTAATTGATAAAGAGATGTTATCTCGAGTAAAATAGTTCGACGAAGAAAAAAACAGAAATTAAGGCCGCAGTATTTGTAAAGTTATAGTGTGTCTTAAACTTATTTTGAGTTTATTGGAAGATATAAATTATTTTAATTTTTTTTTGATCTCCAAATACAATCATCAAATAAACTAATATCATTCTTTTTATTTATTTTCAGGTAATTAATTACAGTCTGCTAAAATATTGATATACAGAAGTGATAAACCGGTATCGCTCGTCATCAAACAGTCACTGGTTGTGACTAGTAAAGAAGAGATTATGGTTTTGTTACACCAATCATTTTAATACGCCATAAAAGGTAAATAATTGTTTTCCAAGAAATAAGGACCGCAACGCTTCAACTGTTCTTGAGAAAAATTATATCAAAATTAATTACTGAGTTTAAATACCGACAGTGAAAACTAGCACATCTTCCTAGAAATTCGGTATATAAATAAAATTATGCGCTAACTCAAATATCAGAGATACTTTGTCTATAAAAAAAGCCGAAAAATCAACTTATTACAGACAGACAAATTAAATTCTTAACGAATATACGTGTGGGCATAATACACACACAAATGAGGTTTCTCCATGGGTTTTTATATTTGATGTAGTGAATAATAATTCGCTATGTCAGTACGCTCTGGCCAGATACTTAATGTATGTGGTTAGAGTGGAATTTTTTGTAGTTTGGTCATAGCTGCCTGATGAGTAGACCATACTTTTCAGTACGAAACCAAATTGCGAACAGAAAGAACTCATGGAGGGTTCTCATTTTTGCAGAGTGGTACATTGGTATAACTCTTTGGGCCTTAAGCCAAAATTACGGGGAGGTGGGAAGATATTTCTACTTTTTTTCAGTAGATATATTGTGAGCGATTGGCTTCTGTATTTTTCTGATTTACCAAATCGAAAATATTGGGATTGCCATGAACAATTAATATATTTGTCTATAAAAAATGGCGAAAAATCAACTTATCAAAGATACAGTACTTATATTGACGCCCATTGTCTATAACAAATGTATGAGCATGAATAAAACATTTTGTACAACTTAATTACAAAACAAATAAAAAAGTCAATCCATTAAATTAAATTAAATTTTATTTTATTCATACACTAAATAAATAAAAAAAAATCATTTCATCTCTCTTTACATAAATTATGTCCATATTATGTTTTAAAAACATAAAATAAAATCTTATTGAATTTCCAATTAGTTGCATACAACTATTTGTTTATTTAATTATAAAAATAAAAATAATAATTGATTTTAAATTGAGTAGACAAAAAATAATAAATAAAAAATTTAATAAAATTCTACCAAATCATTTTATTATCAATGGAATACTAATCTGAATTCTGTAGTAGGTATTGCATGCAACATGAATAATGGAGTATTAATTAAATTGTTATTGTATTTATTTTATACATGTGGAAGAGTTTTTTTTTTTGCAAAAACCATAAATAAATATACAAACAAGCTATTAAAATACAAATTGATACCTAGTAAATTTTTAATATGAAGTTTTTTTTTTGTTGCAAAAACTGTAAATAAACCAAATTAGTTTTGATATATAATCATAAATAAATAATTTACAATCAATTTAAATAAATACAAAATATTATATCAATAATAACAATCAAAAAATTAATTAAAATAAAATTAATTAGTTATTCGGAATTTAAACTTTGTACTAAATTATTTGTTTTGCATCATAATCTTAAGTAAATCAGTTCTATTGAACACGTTTATAACCTATAGATAAATCATTAAAGCTCAATGCTATTAGTTTATGACAAAATCAATAACATTTTGTATAACAATCATATTTACATATAAATATGTACAATATACATTTATATTAGCATAACGAGATTATTTTGTTTCATATATACATGAGTGTATATCGTTAAACCATATTTAGGGGCAACGCGATGGATTTTAAATGTTTCGCCAATCTAAATATTTATTTACGGATGGTGATCATTTTAAATATCTGCATGCACAGTTTTATTTCCCGCTGAATAATTAATTTCGATTTTGTGATGCGATATTGTGTTTTTTTTTTGTTGCGGGAATATAATAAATACATTTTTTATGCATTTAAAGGTAATTTAATATGGACTGATTAGAATTACTTATGGTAGTCGGTAACTTAAAGTTGTTGCTAGAATTACATAGTTATACGGTAAATACGACGTCTAAAATGCTTAAATTTTAATTCTCTGGGCTAGATTCTGATAGAGAGCCAATGGGTTTATTTTTCTGCCATTGTTCTAAAATTTCCTAGGCGTCGATACTAAAAGAGGTTTTTAGGAGTTTCTTTTATGCTGATAAAAATGTCACAAAAATTTGGCATTTCATCAGAATCTAAAAAATACGTCATTATAAAAATTTCAAGCCAGATTCAACTCTATAGATAGATTACCGGCCTTAGAGGTATCTTTGAAATTAATTATTTAAATTAAATTACAGACGCAGAATTACAGAAATCTCTTTGAATTAAATTCGGTCAAGGGACAATATTATTCAAATGCTGACAACACCGAGTAAACAGTGTTTTTGTTCAACAAACACTTTTCTCTGTGTTTGGAAGGTATCTGGCGTACGACAAAAAAAAATAAAAAATGTCTGTCTGTCTGCCCGGATGACTGAATGTGCGTTCCTATGGTATTTCAACAGTTTGTCCTATTATGTATATTTCCCCCAATCGGTTTCTATGGGCCAGGCAGACAATTAACAAGCTTATGACAGGCATAGTTCTAAAACCCCGCAAAATCAAAATATCGAATAAAATTTTTGGTGCAGTTTCAAAATATCGAATTATAGAATTTCTCGTTTTTTTATCTCGAAATGCAAAAAATTCAAATTAACCTTTTTTTTAATTTAAGTAGAAAATATTTTTTTTGAATCAATGACAATATTGTGTTCCTGGATTTTCGTTTTTCGGGTTTCTGTCCTGAATTTTATGTTCTGGTTTTTTTTTCTGTTTTTTCGTGTTTATACCTGTCTAGTATACCTAAACAGTTATGATTTTGCATAAAGTAACATAAATAGAATTATAAAAATAGACAATCAAACTACAAACAATTAAAAATCGCACCCTCGAATCCCAATTAATTAATATAATTTTGTAAAATTATTTGCAGCGGGAAAGCATCATATGAACGAAAAAAAAAATATCGACTTAATAAAAATCTCGAATGAAATGCAGTGATCGAAAAAAAAAAATATCGAAATAAAAATCTCGATTTAAGAAAATCGAAAAAAATTAACTCGAGTACAAAATATCGTTTTCCCGATTTGACAAAATATCGAATTCGAGATTTTGATAATTGGTTTAATATATGTAGAAGAGAATCTCAGTTAATTAAAATACATTAGCTCAATTTAAAATTTTATTAGTAATATTTCAACATTAATACAATGCACAAGTAAATATTTAATTTAATTTAATGTTATAAGCTAAACCTTTCAAAAAATTTAAAGAAAAATAAAAATATTAAAAATTTAATTTATGTTTTATATTGTTATGTTTAATTTTTTGGTATTACCGGCAATGACTTTTTCTATCATGGTCATACTATTAACATATTCCACTTGCAAATCTTTAATTAATTTATAAACGCCAACGTGTGATCTACCTATAATAATTTTAAGACGTCTATGCCATGCCTCAACGTTATTTTGTGTTCGCGGCATATGATCTGTTATAAGTTCGTTAATGGACCATAGTAAAGGTGGAAATCTAGGACTACTATTTTTTGTGCCATACAAGTAGTTCTTTTCAAACCAAGGCAACATTTTATGGCTGTTCTTACATAAATAAGGCTTTATGGTTTCGTAATACTTAATTATTTCAGTGTCTGGTAAGAAAGCTAGGCATTTCAACATTCTCATGTTGAGCGAGAATTGTTCATCACTCCCATATTTAGGTGTTAATTTTTCATGTTGTATCCTCCGAAACAAAATTTGTCCAAAATGAAAATAACATGCTTTGTGGAGTGCGCTTGGAAAGTAATTTTTTGACGCATTGATCATTGCAATCTCGAAATCGGTCATCATATACCTGGGTTTTAGTTCAATGTTATTATAGCAAGCTATATGCAGGATTTCATAAAAAATTTCATTGTAACAGTCTTGCGATTTGGCACTCATAAGGCAAAATAATAATGGCATAGTAACATCTCCTATGCGCCCATGAATAGTAAATAGTTGGGTCATTATGCTAGCAACCACATTAAACGTTCCATCCATAAGCCAAATTTTTGTTTCTGATAAGTAGTAGATGCTTTTGATTGTACCCATTACAATAATTTTATTTTTACCGAAGGTCTTCTCCGATATTACAAATAAATCACCTAAAAATTATTTAATTTTTTTTTTATGGAACAACTTTCAAGTTAAATGTTTTAACTTCAACATGCATCAAATGAGTTGGAATTGTTATGGATTCCAAAGAAGTGGGTTCCTTTATAGTATTCCTTCTTACATATTTGATCTTATTTTTCAGTGCTTCTTTTTTTGGGAGATACACCCTACAATTACTTTTACAGCTGATCAAACCGTCATTGATAATTTGCGATGGCGGTCGTGTTGAGTCAAACGCCAGCTGTTTAATAAACTCGTTAGTTTTTAGTACCTCGATACGACTAGCGACAGGTTCATGATTGTGCTCTTGTGACAATTTTGTAATTGTGTGTTTACCACAATCTAACTTCGTTGATAATCGTCCTCGACAACCCATTTTTTTTTTATTTTCACATGACCACCTAAAAATTTCGGAAGTGTTTTTTTCTAAATTGTAAGAAAACCCGTTCAATAATAACTTATCTCTGTTTTTATTGGTTTTAGTTAGTTTAATATATTTATTAAGGTTATTCGTATCCATTTTTGAAAATTTGCAATTTTTTGTTTTTAATTTAAATTAACTTTAGTTGCTGAATAATGTGTGTAATGTATGTAATGCTCAGTCTACTGTATATTACATGAATGTTAACCACAGCCTTCTAAATTTATTGAATATTTATATTCATAGAATTGCTAATGGTAGTGGTATAGTATATGTAGGGTAGAGGTAGGGATAACTACACTTACAATTTACATTTGGGTACAAATGTTTGTAAATACTTACCACAATGTTAAGTTCTCAGTAGACTTGATCTTTGGAGAAATAATGATCGATTTTGGATAAGATTTGATATTTATAATCGGGCCGCCCGATTATAAATATCAAATCTTATCCAAAATCGACCATTTCTTTTCGAGATTTTCAATTCGAGATTTTCCTTTTTCGAGATTTTTGGTTCGAGATATTTCTTTTCGAGATTTTCAAAAAGGGATTTTATTTTCGATCTTTTTTAGTTCGAGAAATTTTTCTTGAGCATATCTTTTTCGACCATCTATGCCCAACCCTTTGCAGCGCCACAAACAATTTTACAAAATCATATTATTTATTCGGGATTTGAGATAATTCAAAAATTTGATTTCGAGATTTTAAAAATTCGATATTTCGAAATTCGAGATTTTGAAATTCGAGATTTCGATTTCGAGATTGTCATTTCGATATTAAGCTTGTCGAAAGATTATACCCAATCCCATCTGACACCTGTACGTAATTAGGATCAGAAAAATACCAAAGGTATAATATCGCGCCAATACATAACCCCGAGGGTACAAAATACCTAGGGAACAAAATCCCGAAAGTCTATGCAAATTTCAAAATCTTGTTGGGAGCACTACATTTGCCTAAAAAAGACATTTAGAAATTTCAAAATGCAAAATAATTGAAAAGTTAAAGTCCAGAAAAAAAAATTCCGAAATAAAAATTTAGAAATTACCAGACAAGCAATCCAGAAAAAGGTCCAGAAAAAATATTTTGATAAATTATATGATTGGAAAAAATCAATTTCGGTAGAAGATGAGCGGTACAATTCCTTTGATCAGTGTCTAAAAGGTTGACGAAGCATTAAGCAATTAATTGCGCCAGTGCAAACAATTTTACAAATTTATATTAATTATTCGGGAGACGAAATAATTCGCGATTTTGATTTCGAGATTTTAAAATGTCGATATTTCGAAATTCGGGATTTTGAAATTCGAGATTTCGATTTCGAGACTCTCATTTCGATCGAACCCAACTCATTCCGCAATTAGCCAGAAAGATAATTATTTTACAAGGGTTGGATATAATATCTCGAGAAACGTCATATCTAAATTACAATCTTGAAATTGAAATCTCGAAAATCAAAATCCCGAATTTCGCAATATCGAAATATTAAAATCTCCAAATCAAAATCGCGAATTATCTCGAATCCCGAATAAATAATATAATCTAGTAAAATTGTTTGAAGCGCCGCAAATAATTTTGGGCTTAATTCGTTGGGGTAGTATGGTATCGATGAATGTATTGGAGTGGTTTGGGGATTCGTGATAAATTGATTAATGCTTAGTGTTAACGCTGGACATATGCATCATCCAAATCCTCAAGATGACCTAAAAGGGAATCAACATTTAGATTTAAGAACATTTATACTATTGTAAACTATAATCTTTTACTTATCTTATATTTAATTGTCTGCACTCATAATCACAATGCACACAACATTTTGTTTATTTACATTAAAAATTTGACAGCTCGTTAGTAATGTAAAAATGAATTAAAATTAGCTCAATTTATGTAGTGTACATGGAACTTTATAAAATTAGTTTTACTAGTCGATAAGAGATGGCAGTATTATTTTATCATTTAAAAAAATTATATAATGTAAAATAATTATAATAGATGTCTCCATAGGCAAATTTATAATTATTGGCGGTTTATAACCAGTTTTCTAAAAATACAGAAAATTTTGTAAAGAAGGAAAAAATAAAATGTAGAATAAATTCAGAAATTAACGTGAAAGCATCAAGCGTTATCATTAAAATATCTATTAAAAAGATCATCTAAGTGGATAAGGAGCGACAACAACAAGCAGAAATAAGGAGCTAAAATAACTCTAATTATTTCTTGGAGTGTCGAATAACAATTATCCGGACAAAACATTGGCGCCGAAACAGGGACTAAATCATCAGTCCACACATCATAGGAGCTAAAATCCAACGGTAAATAATAACGGAGATATAGAACACCGCTAAGCGAAGCCAGCAAATAGCGCTTGGTTACATCTTGAGAAAGGAAACTATAATATAGGCGCCTTAATATAGTGGCAAGTAAAACTCTTCATTATTTATTCACAATTAAATAAAATTACAAATAAGTGATCCCAAATTAATTTCAATCGGTGTCGTTGAATTGCGGTTGGCTTGTAATAGTAAAGCCGCCAGATCCGAAAGTTCCGTAATTCAATAAACAGTTAAATCAAAACGAGTGTTAATAAAATTAATTATAAGACAGTTTATTTACGCGTCTTATTACTTATAGTGCAAGTTAACATTCAGTGTTGTGTATGTAATAAGCAGTTGTAAACGTTTTCTAAAAAAAAAAAAGATATAAAATTAATTAGTGAATACCTAAATAGTGCAAAATGGAGGGGTTGAAAAGACAGCGAGCGGTTATTAAGGGTTCCATGACTAAGCTAGTTAACTTTGTGCGAGCTAATTTAGATAACGCTAGCACAGATGAGATAAACGTAAAGCTAGATAGAGCACAGAAACTATTAACCGAATTCATGGCTATTGAACGCCAGATGTTTGATCAAGATGAGAAAGTGGAATCAGACCATTCCGATTTCGAGGACAGCTACTATATAGTGCTTGCGGGACTGAAAGCGTCCATGAGGAAGCATAGCCTTTCGACTATAAAGCAAAACGACAGCGCCACGAATGGTTCCGAGCATTCAACAATCGAGGTACGATTGCCAAAAATTAATATTCCGACATTCGATGGCGATTACATGGAGTGGCAATCGTTTTTTGATATTTATAGCTCTACCATTCACGACAGGGATAATCTGACTGTAGCTCAGAAATTACAATACCTTAGAGGTCTGTTGAAAGGAGAAGCAGCAGCCCTAATTCGCCACCTTGCTGTCACCGATGCCAATTACCACGAGGCGTTTCAAAAGCTTATTAAGCGGTATGACAGGAAGCGCCATACAGTAAACGCGTTCATTAAAACGTACTTAGATCAGCCAAACATTACACAACCGAATGCGATTAATATCAGGAAGTTAACCGATACACTCGACGAATCGCTTAGAGGACTTAAGGCATTAGGGCCAAATGCTGAGAAAAGGGATCCTTGGTAAGTGCACATTGCAATAAACAAACTTGACAATGAAACCAGGTCTCTTTGGGCAAGGGACATCGCAGAGAAAGATTTTCCGACGATCGACGATTTGTTGGTATTTCTTGGAAGGCGTATAGACATGTTAGAATCAACCAAAGACTATGCAAAGAAGATTGCTCCGATTCGACCATCAACTACTAGATCTAATCCTGTTGCAATGTCTCCAACTATACTACGTCCGATTTGCAAACAAAACGATCATAGAATCCATGATTGTGACAGGTACAAAAGCATGACGTCAACTGAGAAATCGGAGGCAATAAAAGGGAGCGATAGATGCTACAATTGTTTATATGGCGGTCATAGGGTGCAAGATTGCAGATCGAAAGCTAGGTGCCAACATTGTCAAAGGAAGCATCATACATCACTCCACGGGTCATCACGAGATGGAAGCACTTCTGTCGAGAGTAGCATGGTAAGTGCAAACGTTAATATTGCCTCACCCACAATTCAGGAAACAACAGAAAAACGTAGTGAAGCCGAAGTTAAAATGACGTACGCTACAATCCATGCAACTCGAGGAGGAATACTACCAACTGCACTGGTAAAAATTAAAGATGGTAATGGCGAATGGCAGACTTATCGAGCATTACTCGACTCGGCATCGCAAGAGTCGTTCATCACAGAGGCGTGCATGCAGAATCTAAACATCACGCGTAAAAATGCCAGAATTTTGGTGAAAGGGTTAGGCGAAACTGGAGTGGGAACAACTAAGGGATCAGTTGATTTAGTAATAGCAGCCAACGATAGTACAACCACATTGACGACTCAAGCGTTCATCATACCGAAGGTATCGGGCACATTCAGCAATTTCACATTAGCAGAGGAAGATCTGCGAATGCTGAATGGATTACTTTTGGCTGATCCAACATATAACAAACGCGGCCACATTGATATACTACTAGGGGTAGATATATTTTTTAAGGCAATACAAAAGGAAAACCTACAACTACCAAGCGGTCTACGAGCGTTACGGACCATTTTTGGTTGGATAGTAGCTGGGAAAACGGAATCAGCGCAATATCAATCCAATAGCGAGGTAAAGAATTTTAATATATTGTTAGATATCGATAAATCACTTGGCAGGTTTTGGGAAATAGAAGAAGTTCCCAAATGCATAAAACAAACCCCAGAAGAGCAAAAATGCGAAGATTTGTTCCTAACAACGACCAAGCAAGTGCAAGACAATAGATTCGAAGTAAAGTTACCATTCAAACAATCAGCTAGCATGCTTGGGACAACGTACAATGCTGCTTTAAACCGTCTAAAAGCCATGGAACGAAAGTTTGAACGAGACGAGGAATTCGGCAAAATGTATAAGACATTCATGGAAGAGTATGAGGAGTTAGGCCACATGGTACGAATACAAAAGTTCGAAAAACAAAATAAATATTATCTACCACACCACGGAGTACTGAAAGCAAGCAGTTTAACCACGAAGCTTCGTGTGGTATTTGATGCTTCCACCAAGTCATCTACAGGGCTGGCGTTGAATAATATTCTAATGGTTGGCCCCAATGTACAAACCCCGCTTATCAATATTCTTGTTAAGTTTCGACAACATGAGTTTGTGATATGTGGGGACGTGGAGAAAATGTACCGACAAGTGTGGGTGTCGCCAGAGGATCGAAAATATCAAAATATTTTATGGCGAATAAGTCCAAATCATCAGCCAGATACATATGAACTGAAAACGTTAACTTATGGCACCGCGCCTGCAGCCTTTTTAGCAACCCGGACTCTAACAGCCATCGGTATACAACTACAGCCAACTCAGCCAGAAGCAGCAGAAGCCATACTTCATGACATGTATGTGGACGATATAATGACCGGAGCAAGTTCAATACCATGTGCTAAAAAATTAATAGAGCAAGTAACAAACGCTCTAGGAGTGCATGGTTTCAAACTAAGAAAGTTTCTCACAAACAACAACGAACTCCGATTATTCATTCATAACACAACGGAAAAAGATGTCAAGGAGAAAGATGTAAAAGAGATCGGAGAACACACGGATTCATCAAAGGTATTAGGTCTACAATGGAATCCATATGAAGACGTATTCCAGTTCAAGGTTGACATTCCAAATCGCAATCTACACACGAAGCGCACATTATTATCAGACGCGAGTCGCATTTATGACCCACTTGGCTGGTTGTCTCCGATAATAATAAAGGCGAAAATTGTGTTCCAAAAGCTCTGGATGCAAAGCGTGAATTGGGATAATGAGCTTCCCCCACACATTCTAAAGGCATGGATGGATATCAAAGATGATTTATGCGAGGCCCACGTTATTCGCATTCCAAGATGGATACAATCAGGCAGCCAAGTCAAATTGATTGGTTTTTGCGACGCAAGCGAAAACGCGTATGCTGCCGTTGTTTACGCTGTAGTGGTTACAGGCCAAGGCGTAGTTTCTAACATAATTGCATCTAAATCAAGGGTAGCACCGGTGAAGCAGATTAGCTTACCTCGATTGGAATTGATGGGTGCTTTGTTATTAACAAAGCTCATGAAATCGGTGGAGGAGTCCTTAACTGTGAAAATCACTAATGTTTCCCTATTCACAGATTCACAAATTGTATTAGATTGGTTAGCCGAACATCCAAGACGATGGACAACTTTTGTTGCGAACAGATCAAGTAAAATAATCCAGTTATATAAACGAGAGTGCTGGTGGCATGTTTCATCCAAAGATAATCCGGCTGATATTGCATCCCGCGGTACAAATGCTATAGAACTAACCAAGAGTAAGCTGTGGTGGTTTGGACCTCAATGGTTAGTCGACGTTGAACAGACTAAAGTCATACAAACAAGGAACACACGAGCACAAATTATGACCACTGAAGAACTTCGCCCTTCAAAGACGGACAATTTTGTAGTAACGTCGAACGATTTTATGCAAAATTTCCTTAGCAGATACTCCAGCTTCAGCAAAATAACCAAGATATTAGCGCTCATACGAAGATATATCGGCAACCTTAAAAACCGGCAAAGGGAGAGAGATACGATCCGTAAAGAAATCGAACAAGCGGAACACATCCTGATAAGAGAGATTCAACGAGCTCAGTATTCGGCAGAAATGATTGAATTACAAAACCACGGAACGCTACCAAAAAGAAGCAATCTAATAAGTTTACATCCCTTTATAGACGACCAGAGTATTCTTCGGGTAGGAGGACGAATCCAAAATTCTTGTGTGCCATTTAATGCAAGACATCCTATCATCCTGCCAATGAACCATCATGCAGTGAAATGCTTGGTGAGAGACGCGCATATATTGTATAATCATCCGGGAGTAAGTCTTCTCACTAGTATAATTCGTCGAAGATTTTGGATAGTCAAGGGCAAAATATTATCCAGATCGATAGTCCACAATTGTATCAACTGTATCAAACAAAGCCCTATAACAGAAAATCAATTAATGGGGAACCTACCGAAGGAAAGAGTTCAATATGTACATCCATTCTATAAGGTGGGTGTAGACTACTGTGGACCGTTCAAGGTGCAGCCAACCAGAAGGAGAGGTCAGGTACCCATGAAGGTGTACATATGCATATTTGTTTGCTTGAGTACGAAGGCTGTACATATAGAGACTGCGTGTAATCTCACAACCGATAGCTTCCTAGGAGCACTAAGTCGATTTATATCCAGAAGAGGAAGTTGTCATACATTGTATTCCGACAACGATACAAACTTTGTCGGAGCAAACAACCATTTGCGGGAGTTATTTCAACTTTTGAAATCTAAGACGTCGGACATCGCTGCGGCACTATTGAAACATAAAATTGAGTGGAAATTTATCCCACCTGGTTCACCTCATATGGGTAAAATATGGGAGGCGGCGGTCAAGCAGGCTAAAATTCATCTAGGGAGGGTTGTTGGTGATACAATACTTACTCTAGAGGAATTTACAACTTTAATTACCAAGATCGAGGCTATCATGAATTCAAGGCCATTAGCGGTGATCCAATCAGAAGACATCGATTGCTTAACGCCGGCTCATTTTTTAATCGGGCGTACATTTACTGATATGGCAGATGATGATATACAGCAGCAACATATTTCACCATTGGCCAAATGGAAATTAGTAAAAAAAATGCAACAGCATTTTTGGAACCGCTGGCACAGAGATTACCTCACCATCCTACAAAAAAGAACAAAATGGGCTAAAGAACATGACAATATAGCAACTGGAGATGTCGTATTAGTATCGGAAGCAAACTTACCATCAACATGTTGGGGATTAGCAAGAGTTGTTGAAGCACATAAATCAAAGGACGGAAGGGTACGTATTGTAAGCCTACGTTTAACCAACACCAATAAAATAATTCAGCGTGCTATTCACAAATTGTGCAAACTTCCAATACAATCTTATGAATCAACCAATTCATGGGGGGCGGAATGTTAACGCTGGACATATGCATCATCCAAATCCTCAAGATGACCTAAAAGGAAATCAACATTTAGATTTAAGAACATTTATACTATTGTAAACTATAAACTTTTACTTATCTTATATTTAATTGTCTGCACTCATAATCACAATGCACACAACATTTTGTTTATTTACATTAAAAATTTGACAGCTCGTTAGTAATGTAAAAATGAATTAAAATTAGCTCAATTTATGTAGTGTACATGGAACATTATAAAATTAGTTTTACTAGTCGATAAGAGATGGCAGTATTATTTTATCATTTAAAAAAATTATATAATGTAAAATAATTATAATAGATGTCTCCATAGGCAAATTTATAATTATTGGCGATTTATAACCAGTTTTCTAAAAATACAGAAAATTTTGTAAAGAAGGAAAAAATAAAATGTAGAATAAATTCAGAAATTAACGTGAAAGCATCAAGCGTTATCATTAAAATATCTATTAAAAAGATCATCTAAGTGGATAAGGAGCGACAACAACAAGCAGAAATAAGGAGCTAAAATAATTCTAATTATTTCTTGGAGTGTCGAATAACAATTATCCGGACAAAACACTTAGTTAACCTTGAAGACACAGATGAAAGGAATTTTATCGCTCATATCGCTTCTACTGATAGTTATACCACAAATTTTTCGGGTTGGCTACCTTATCTAGAAAAAAAAATAATCCAGAAACAAAAAAATACCGAAAAACAAAAATGAAGAAAACTAAAATCCAGAAACACAATTATCAAAGTGCGGCCCCAGTTAAAATTAAAATTCATAAAATGGCCTTAAAGTTTGAGTTTTTTGACTTTATTTTGTATTTGGCTTAATTCGTTCGGTTAGTATAGTATCGACGAATCTATTTGAGCGAATTGCAAATTTAATTCTTCGTTAATGCTTCGTCAACCTTGCAGACACAGATCAAAGTAATTGTATCGCTTCTTCTGATAGATGTACCACAAATGTTTCAAGTGACGACAAAGTCAAAAAATGCCTAAAAAATTGATTTTTCATTTATTTAGAACCAAATATTTTTTCTGAATTTTTTTCTGGATTGCTTCTTTAGTAATTTCTAGATTTTTTCTTTCGGGATTTTTTTTCTGGATTTTTAATTTTCAATTATTCTGGATCTTAAAATTTCTGGATTTTTTTTTTTTAGGCAAATGTAATGATCCCATTAAGAACTCTTATGAAAAAACTAAAATTTTATAGACATTCTATAAATTTTAATTTTATTTTGGGACACACTTTGATAATTGTGTTTTTGGATTTTTTCTCTGAAATTTTCTGTTTCCGAAATCACGAATAAAATTGAATTCCGCGCAGAATTAAATTTTATACGGGGTTTACTCTGTAGGGATTTTGTACCCTCGGGATTATATATCTTCGGGATTTTGTACTTTCGGGATTTTGTACCATCGGGGTTTTGTTCCTTGCAATTTTGTCTCTCGGAAATAGGTCACCAAACATATCACTTTGTTTTTGAGCCACGGTGTCCAATTTCTTATAAATAAAAGCTTTATTGCGGATTTAATTGGGCGTTCGGCTTTGGGTTAAGTAGTTAGTTAAATTGAGGTTCGATTTGCATTGAGTTTGAGTAGGAATTGTTTTGGAGTTGACTGAGCAGTCCAGCAGGGGATTTATTTCGTGGTTGAATTAATGGTTGAATTAGAGTTAACCTAAGCTGATTTGTGTTGAGTTCATGTACGCATGTACTTTCCAAGACAAAGTTGATTTGGGAGTTGAGTTGGTTGTATAGTTTGGGGTTGAGAAAACGATGGCGTTGGGGTTCGAGTTATCATTTAATTGTAATTGTGTTAGAGTTTAAGTAGGATTGAGTTGGTCTTGAATCGAATTAGACTCAGCTGTTAAGTTGGGAATTTATTTGGGATTTACTTGTAAGTTAGTCTGAGTTGTTTTGAGTTTGGTTAGATTTGGAGTTTGTGTTAGTGTAGAGTTGAGTTTTGGTGATCATTGTATTGCGCTAAGTTTAGGGTTAAATTGTGGAATGAGTTTGGGTCGAGTAAGGTGTTAGCGGGAGTTGAGCGAGGTGCTCAGAAAGAAATGTATTAGGAGGTTGTGCTCTTGATTTAGTTTAAAGTTAGACTAAGTTGAGTTGAATCTAAAACTTAACATTGCACCATTAGCGCTTGATTACATATTATGGCCTTCGTTTGTTAACAGGATGGCGAAATACCTATTAAAACTTTAATTTTATGAGTACTCTTATAATGTGAATAGATGCATGTTCTGCAAGTCAGGTGACGGAA
Organism: Tipula vernalis; assembly: GCA_958295665.1. NCBI lineage: Eukaryota > Metazoa > Arthropoda > Insecta > Diptera > Tipulidae > Tipula > Tipula vernalis. The sequence goes on from OY282559.1 coordinate 398,027,813, forward strand.
TTTAACCTGGTTTTTATTTCAGTCCAATCAAGTATAGTTATTGTATTCCGAAATGTAGCAAAGCAAGTAAGCATACTTTTCTGGCTTTCCTCTTCAGATTGCCAATAAATGCAACATTCCAGTGTTTTTGACAGTAGTTGGACGCAATCATTAAAATATTGTTTTGTAGTTTTTGAATCCATCTTAAACCAATTGGTTGTTTGGATATTCGACATATTAGTTTTAATACTAAACGTTTTGAGAATGACCCTATATTTTAATGATAAGCCGATGTTTGCTTTTTTTGATAGCCGAATAATTGAATAACAATCTACAGTTGTGTCTAGTAAGTCTGTAGTTGGAATTCCCGTCAATGAATTCAATTCTCTATTAGTATGAATTCTGAATGGTAAATAATTTAGTTAAAGGTCTTCGGCAACACAAATTTTTTGTTTGATACAAATTATTGTCATGTTACCTATCGTCCATAGAATACACATCTATTTTCTATCTATTAAGCCATTAGCTTCGTAAATGGCATGATTAACCAAGTCAACAATAAAATATTGGCTGAACTAACCAACTTAAAAAACCTGATCACTGACTCAAATAAAGCCCAGTTGCAAGAGGAGGACGGAAACAATAAAAACACAAAGAAGCCGCTGGCTGAAAGCGGCAAATCTAAGAGAACAAGCGAAAATAAAGCAAGTTCGAGCAGGCACGTAAAACATGGATGAGTGCTCTGAGCGACTAGTCTACAAAATCGGAAGGATAAATGGACATAACAAACGAAAATATCGTTATCGCAAATGAAGGCGGAGACGAATGTAGTCCACTAGAAGTGGGCATGCCATGGGTCGAAGAAACAAATGCAAAAGATGAGATGGAGGAAGCGCTAAAAATATCAGCACAGATAGGAGGAGAGCATAACAAAGTGATCATCAATGCCGAAGCTCCAGGGGGGGGGGGACAAGTACCATTATCTGCGGATGGATGCGCAAGCAGTTGGAAGGAAAGAGATCCAATGAAAGGTCTAGCACTGGAAATAAACAGACATCAAAACAAGATCATGTGCGTACTAGGACAAACATAATAAAAATAAAATTACCTACAATAATCGCGGACAAAGGAGCAAATACGATGAAATTAGCAAAAAATGCTTAAAGAAGATGAAATAAAGGATTTCCAAATAAAGATACTGGCAAATAGACAAAAGGTGATTAAATGCAATGAGGGGTGAGCAATAAGGTCATTTACGAAAAATTCAAAAATCAAAAAGTGGAAGGACATACATACACTTCAAAACAAGAGAAACATAGGGTAGACCTGGTCAAGGGCATCCATACGGGATACGAAAATTAGAAGGTGCAGAAGACATTTGAGGAAGAATTTGGTCTTATAGCCAAAGTGAGCAATTCAGCACACCTAGGATACTAGGGAGGGGAGAGAAATAGTAGCTAAAGTAGTATTGGTCGAGGACAATACGCCAAAGAATGACGTAAATACGAACGTAAAAGAATGGCAACACCTAAAAAAGGAGATCATGCAATCTGTTTACAATATGGACATGTGGCAAAGAACTGTCTGAACAGGTTCAGATGCCTAAAATGCGATGCGGACTACGAAAGTGGAAATTGCAAAAAATTCATGTGCGATATACATATGTAAGGTGCATCATGAAAAAGAGGAATGCAAGCCAATTATAAAGGATGTCTGTCCTTTACAACAATAATAGAAATAAAAATAAAAATAGAAACAATAAGCTAAAAAAATTGAAGCCCAAGCATTCGCAAGAGAATCAATGCACAACTTGGTGCAAGAAAATGTTAGTTTCGCCAGCGTAGTCAAAGGAAAAGAGGCAGTTGTCTATTCAACCAGTAATAAAATGGATGGGTTGTCATTTCTACAGGAAGAGTCAAGTAACTTATTCGGTACAAGCTTGATAAACACAATGAAAAGAGTAAATGAATTTATGGGGAACTACAAAAAAAATACAAGATAGAGAGGAAAAGCAAGCTGCTTACATAATATTGTTGATGGGTATATGCCAGAAAATAGAATAGAGAAAATTAATGTTATTAGTGGCAAATAGAGTTGCTGAATTTGCTAAGCTCGAGCTTTCGATCTTTTTAGAGTACAAGCGTTTTTGATCCCAAAATATTTATTTTATAACGTAAATTATCTCTCTTTATTAAGAAATTTTTTTATTTCTTGAATGGTGAGAGTAACAAACTTTTTAACAATACTTTCTAATAGTCGAATCTGAAATATATTTCAAACAAAAATATCGAGCTTCTAACTGTGCAATTACCCCAAAAAGCAGGATCTTTTCGGCTGGAGCTAGCTCGAGCCAGCAGCTCTAGTCACTAACCTGTAATGGTATCGTATTTAGAATACCAAAGGAGAATCGAGTTATCAAAGTTACTGTCTAAAATAAACCGATGGCATTACTGTTAGAAACGGAATTAAAGTAAAAACGGATAGTAGCACTATATGGTTATAAATTCATCCAAAATAAAGACGAGGAGAACAACGGCACAGCAAATGCTGTAATAGAGGACATCAAAATTAAAATCACCACTATAAATAATGTAAGTATATTGAGAACCACAGCAGTAGTGTTAACGGGTGTGGGATTTGGAAGTATCTTTTTGGTGTCGTTACATATTCCAAGCCAAACGATGACCAGGCATTTTGGATCAGAACTAAGAGTTCAACGCAAAGAGAAGGAGATGGGGGAGGCGCCGACAACCTGAATGGAGTCGCGCTCATAAGATGGTTGACAGTTCGCCGCATGACGTGCTACATATACTACCAAGGAGACTGATATTCCGAAGGTCAGGGTCTAAATTAGATCAATTTATAGTGTCGACAAACCCGTTAGACAGGAAACTAGGTGAACTCGAGTTAGATGTATGTTTCCGCAATTATCAATGAATCCACGGAAATAACAGTGCCCCTTGCGAAGAGAAAACACCACAAATATAATGACATTCCGAAGGAAGTACAAAAATTGTTCAAAATCAGGAGACAATTGAAGAGAAAACTAAACAGGCCATTGGTAAAGTTCAACAATACAAATATAGCATCAAAACCAAGAAAGGACATATTCCTAAACATAGAGGATACTACTAGTATGGTAAAGGCAGTTAACGCAAAAAAATCAAGCGGTACAATGTTCGAGAAGTTAACGATACTGAATAATAATTGCATAAACATTGGATACTTTTAAAAGTATGGAAGGAGGCGATTATACTACCCCCCCCCCCCCCCAATAAAAACAGGGCGGAGGACATAAACCGCTTTAGACCGATTAGTCTAACCTTTAATTTGGGGAAGGTTCTGAAAAAAACAATCAAGAATACGCCTTATGAGAAAATTTATCAGCAAAATCAAAGGGTACCGGACTAACAGTTCGTGTTTAGACCGGAACCCTCTACAATAGACACGGCTACAGCATTTGCGGAAAATGTTTCGAACAGCCTGAATAACCATAGGTTGCAGGCGATCTGGTTTCTAGATATAGGGAAGGCATTTGACTCTAGTAGAATCAAAATTGGAAATGAGGATAGCAAGACTACTTATCAGTTTCCTGAGCGACAGGAGGGTAAAACTGAATTTATACTAGGAAGAGTCTAATTTCTTCCTTGTGCTTAGAGGTGTTTCACAAGGTACAGTATTAAGGCCCCGTTTATTTAACATTTATATGGCGGATCAACCGATTGCGGATGATACAATTTTCACGGCGTCACCGATTGGGGTGGAAGCAGCTAAAAAAAAAATGCAACAGTACATCGAAATTATACAAGAATTTCATCAAGAATGTGGTTTACAAATCATCAAAAAGAAATCGGTGTGTATGGTTATAAGGGCATCATTCGGTAGATGCCTAAAATCCATGGTGGAAGATAGTAAAAAGGCATCCATCATAAACGGAAAAAAAATTGAAGCAGTCAACACAGTAAAGTATGTAAAATACTTAATATAAACGGGAATATCAAGAAAGCGTGTGGAGGTATATAGTATGGTTAAGACAATATGCAAAAGACTAGAACTCTGAATAAAAACAATAAACTGATTTACAATCAAATTATAAGACCAGTGTACACATACGGATTCCCAGTATGGGTCACTATAACACCGCCAGCGTATAAAAAAATAATCATATTCGAAAGGAAAATATTGAGGCATGTCAGATGAGAAATATAGGTTAACCAAAAACAACAAACTTTATGAAATACTATAATGGAAATAGTGGACTTGGAATGTTTATTAGAGCCAAAAAAAGAGTGTTAAAGCACGGAAACAAAGAAATCAACTTGATGATGAAAAGGGATGAGTCAGATTACATAATGATTTTTGGGAACAAGGCCCTGATTTCTGAATACGAATTCGTATAAAAATTCTACGTATTCGTATGGTTGGTATTTCTGAATACGAATTCGAATAATTCTAATACGAATTCGTTTAAGCATAGTACGTTTCGAAATTTCCCTTATTGGCCAATACGAATTCGTACAGTTTTTATGCGATCATGAACGTATTTGCGTTCGATGTCATTTTGTATTTGTATTTAATAAAATTAAGAAATATTTCTTTAAAACTGAAAATATTTGTACAAATATTATATGTAAATATGATAAACAATAAAGTTCGATTAATAGTTTGCAAATTTTAATTGTAGGGCAAAAGTAACCAACCTAAAACACAACCTCCATAAAGCAGTACGAAGTTTTGGTGTTACAATACAACTTCCGAAGCGAGAGTACTAGTAAAAAAATTATGGGAGGAAATTAGCACGTGGCTAAACAGTAATGGACCACCAGTATGAAACCCTGAGGGGTGGAAAAAGGTTTGGTCCGACTTTAAGTTCCACATTTAAAAAAGGCTAAAAAAAAACAAAATTAATATTTCGGCTACGGGAGCAGGACGGGCAAAAATGCATACATTTTTGGCAATCGAGGACTCTGTCATAAGGATAATCGATTTACAACGTGCTGTAGAGGGAACAAGCAATACTCAAGCGTTTGGAGACACAATTTTAGAATTGCCAACTGTAATCTCTTCGGTTCCTGCAGTCGATGTAAATGATCCTGATACGGAAAATTTTCAAGAGAACATGGTTGAACTGCAGACACCAAGAGCAACGGCCCGAATCCGATCAAAACATTCCCTATTACAGGAACAAGTCAACATACAATCGAAATTTCTGCTGCCTTAGTCAGCCGCCCGAAAAATCGTTATAAGCCACGGTTCCAGAGGGTAATCAGAATCACCTATTAATGAAAATAATTTGAAAGATTTATACGCTATTGCCTATTGCTCACATAATTAATCAATTTGCTTAAAGATATTTAAATACTCACATTGTATCAGAGAGTTTAAAAATGTGGGACTTATCGCGAATTTGTCTGTATCTAATAGAGTAAGATGGGTTCGCCCAATCATTACTCTCATCACTAGACAAAATAATATAACGCTAAAGATTCCATTATTAAATTGTTTTTACTTGTTTATTTATTTCTCCTATCCCACAAATATAATATATTTTAGCTATTTTAAATGTTTATATTTTTTAAATATCAAAAAATTGACATATTTACGTTTATTTACAGATTTACACTGTCTTTTTAAGGTTGCTTCATGTTAAAAAAGTTTCCCTTTGCGTACACTACAAAAATGAAAATACTTGGTACGTTCGTATTCAGAAATACCAATTCATATTCGTATCATAAATCATTTTCGTATCGTACGACGATACGAATCGTATTCAAAAATCAGGGCCCAGGAGGAGGACGAGGTTGAGGGGTTCTCTTTACCCCAAGAGTTATACAAAATGTATAACGCTGAACACTTCTTAATATTGTGTGGGTATTAAACCCACACAAATGAGGGTTTTCCTTGAGTTTTTTGATTTAGTGAATATAATTCGCTAAATCAAAACGTACGTACTTGACACTATCTGTATTAAGTAAGAATTGTATTTTTGTAGTTCGGTCTGAAGTTCTCATTTTTTGTTCAGGGTTTTGGGGTAAAGTTCGGTGGATTGTTGATATGTCTACTTTTTTTGGGTAGATATATTATGAATAGTTGGCCCAATATATTTGTGTCTATAAAAAGTCGAAAAAAATCATAAAAACAATTTTTTACAACTTACGAGTTTTTTTTTTAATTTTGATAGAACATAGTAAACGAAGGTTTGCAGCTTAAAATGAACAGTAACAAATATAAGATAAATGAAGTTCACCATTTTATCAAAATGTCTACATTAATTACAAATTTAACATGTTTCGACTTTTTGTCTTCAAACTTTCAACAACACAATTTCTTTTTTTTTTGCAAATCATCACTTCCAAAAATTTTTCCAAAAAAATCCTTCTTAATCCTGCATCCTACACCCGTTCTTTGTTTTACGTTTTGGTGTAAAAAAATTTAAACATTTTCAAATAAATAATTTTATCATTAAATAAAAAAATAAAATAAATTGTTGAAAGCTGTTTTGTAAATTTTTTTGCTCTTATAACTCAACTATACACAACAATAAAAGCTGTATACATAATTAATTAATCAATTTAATTTTAATGCTTGCTAGAAACATAAAAAGTTTAAAAATAAATGAATGTTCATTTAGTTTTTTTTTTTTAACTTTGAATATTTTAAATCATCTTAAAGTTAAATAAAATTTTTGATTCTTTTACGAGTACATAACAATACAAAAAAAAAGCAAATTATGTACGATTGTAAATTTAATGTTAATAAAATTATTTTGGAATTTTTAATTTTGCAAATTACTCAATTTTTCTATAAATTCCTCTCAAAACAGCTCTAAAATAAAGATGAGCAGCACAAAAGCTCTAGGTATACTTAAATTAAAAATTGATAAAAAAAAATGTTCATTAGTCAGCAGATTTTATTTTATTTATACGATGTTTTATTATATCCGTAAGATGTTTCGTTGTATTATGTTTAAGTAAAATTAAAACAAAACAAAAAAAAAATTAAAACAGAAATGATAATATTTAAATAAATAAATATAGACAGGCGTATATAGAGACAAAGCAAAAACAACAAAAAAAAGTTTTCATCAATTTTCATCATTTTCTTCTAGAATACGAGTAACAAAATAAAAATTATTCATCATCGTGATGGATGTTTAAATTATAATGATAGTAATATATATTAGGGAGGATAATGGCGCGGTGAATGCATGACGACGATATATACTTAGAAGATGATGATGTAGTTGTGGATCCCTTAAAAAATAAAAGAAGTATCAAACAAAAGTGAAAAATGGAAATGGATGATGAGCATAAATATAAATACATGTACAAACATATATACAAGTCAGTTCATTATAATATAGACACAGCATAAGATAACAACAACACTTGCTCTGTATATGGTATACATAACACGACAATGGTGGTGTGAATATTGTGTAGTTATGATGTTTTGATTTTATATTAAATTAATACAATTTTTGTTGTTGTTATTTTATTAAATTTTATTAATAAAATAATAATGGAATTTTCATAGAACTGGATATAACTCTGTATACATCATCGTTTCCATGCAGATGGATATGAAAAATGATGAGAGGAAATTTATTTTGACGTCGAAACATAGCTCTGTACATATAAAATAATGTATTATTATTATTTACTACAATGTACCACGTAATATCTATTATTGAAATGTGAAAATGAAAACAATCCAAAAATATATTTTATGTTGTATAGGGATGAATTTCACAACCCAACCAAAAAAAAATAAAAAAAAACTCTTTCATGGTACTTGTGTACATGAATATAATAGCTGGAATTTTATATTTGTCATCCGCTAGAGTGTTTGGTTGTTAGTGAACTAAATGATTATTTTTTTATATTGCTTGATTTAAATAAAACACAAAAACCGAAAAAAGCTTTATTGTATAGGTCCTTTATTGTTGATACAAATATTGTCATACACTTTAGATTATTATAAAATGTGTGCAGATATTAATTGAAAGCGTTTTAAACAAATTCACAGCATTGTTCTAACCTTTGCAATTTATTATATTTGCGATGTAATGTGAAGAGTGGGATATCGTTAATTTTTTTGATGTAGCAATGAGTCTAAAAAGGAAATCATTATCGTTAAAGATGTATTTGGTACACCAATTGGCTTCGGGGCGAGAATATTGCCGTCGTCCGCTATGAAGTACCTCCGGATGCTTTTTTGTACATGCTAACAGAATAGATTTGGACCTCCAGCCTAGTAAGTTCCAGAGCTGATGCAGTATCTCAAGCCAATCATCTCAAAAAAATAATCTTTAGTGACGCAGCACATTTTTGGAGGAACGGCTAAGTAAACCAACAAATTGTCCTACATAGAGTGAAAGCAATCCACAAGAAACTTGGAGTTTTGCGCATTAAACCCGGGAAAATTAACTGTACAGTAAAAATCTTAAATGCTGGAAATGCACTTAGACGAAAAACCATAGCAGATGGAGGACAAAAAAAATAAAGCTAAAACCCGCTTTGGTCGCTAGTGTAAAAATTTATAGTAAAATCATAAAAGATGGCAAAATTGTGAAAAACTTCATTCTTATCGAAAAGGCAATGATTTTGTGCGCAACATGATCTTGTTTTATTTTTAACTTGTTGTACTTATCACTTAGAGAATCACACTAAATGCGTAAGTTTATCACTTATATAATTAAACGAACATATTTATAGCAAAATCTCGCATTTTTGCAAGAGAAAGCAAACTGACGCCAAATATTTTCGAATTAACGAAAAATTATTTAAGTTGTTTAGCACAAACTGGGCAAAAAATTTTCCCGTATCTGGACCTATACTTAAAGAAAAAGCTCTGGTTAATGCCAAAACCTCAATAATGTCAGAGTTCGAAGAACCAAATGGATGGTTAAGGTGTTTCAGAAAGTGATATGCAGTCGCCCGTAAATTATGTTCGGGTAAGGCGAATGATATAAATCAGACACCCATCGCAAAATGAAAGAAAAGGCTGAGTGATATAGTATTGGGTTGTGGTGAAACAGTTTTATTTTATCGCTTGTTACCAAACAAAATCATGCGATTAAAAGGAGAAATATGTGCTGGTGGAAAATTTTCTAAAGAAAGGCTAACAGTCCTTCTAACCGTTTTTGGTGATGGGATGATTTGGCAACCGCTCGTTATAGGCAAAAGTTTAAAGCCTCGCTGTTTTAAAAATTTGGACCATAAATATTTGAAATTTATTTAGTAGCGCTCAATGCTGAGATAACTAAACAAAATCGTAATATCCTGCTATTTTTAAATAACGCCACTTGACATCAAGCAATTGTTTTGTCCAATATTAAGTTACAGTATTTTCCACCAAATACGACAGCTTTTCATAACAATTTGAAATACATAAAATAAAGAAGAAATTCGTTTTTACATAAAACTATATGTATTGTTACGTTTTTGCCTTGTCAATCAAGGTTCGTATCACGAAGTTGGATTGTGAATAAAACAAAATCAATTCAATTTATCATTAACGAATTTATTTATTTCACACAAAAATTATAACAACACAATTTATTAATAAAAATTCACAAAATCACTTGATATAAATTATTCTCAAATTTTACTTATCACTTATAATATTTATTTCCACTAAAACACTTTTTACACTATCGCGTTCCAAATTCTAATAATCTAATTCGATTTCGTTCGCCTTTCTATAAACACAAACCAAACTTCCCGAAAGTTTGTGGCTTTTCCAGTACTAATAGTGTGGAAACATTTAGAACAATTTTATCATGGAAAATTCCATTTTAGCACAGTAAAACATTGAGCTATTAATTTAACTTATTCTATCACACCCTAGATGTCACCGTCAAAGTATAATAATTTAACGACGGTGACACCTAGTGTGTAATAGAATAAGTTAAAATTAATAGCTCAATGTTTAACTGTACTAAAATGGAATTTACCATGATAAAATTGTCCTAAAGGTTTCTACACTATTAGTACTGGAAAAGTCATGAACTTTCGAGAAGTTTGGTTTGTGTATATAAAAAGGCGAACAAGGTTGAATTGGATTAGTAGTATTTGGAAAGCGACAGTGTGAAGATTCGAAAGGAATTAAAAAGTGATTTAAAAAGTGTTTTTAGTGGAAATAAAAATTATAAGTGTACAGTAAAATTTGAGAATAATTTATATAAAGTGATTTTGTGAGTTTTATTAATAAATTGTGTTGTAATAAATTTGTGTGAAATAAATAAATTCGTTGGTGATAAATTGAATTGATTTTCGTTTATTCACAATCCAGTGATACGAACCTTGATTGAAAAGGCAAAAGCGTATCAGTATGGTTAAGTTTTTGCCTTGTCACTCACGGTTCGTATCACTGGTTTATTGTGAATCATACAGAATCAATTGAATTAATCTCCAACGAATTTATTTTTTTCACAAAATTTATTACAACACAGATTATCAATAAAAATTCTCAAAATCACTTTTTATAAATTATTCTCAAATTTTACTGATCACTTTTACTTTTTATTTTACACTAAAACACTTTTTTTAACACATTTAATTCCTTTTAATCTTTACACTATCGCTTACCAAATATTACTAATATAATTCGACCTTGTTCGCCTTTTTATATACACAAACCAAACTTCTAGAAAGCTAATGATTTTTCTAGTTAGAATAGTGTAGAACAATTTTATCATGGAAAATTCCATTTTAGTACAGTTTAACATTGAGCTATTAATTTAACTTATTCTATTATACACTAGGAGTCACCGTTACACTACCACCACTACCTTTGGTTTACCTCGATGTCTTTTTCATATCTTATAAACCACGTGGTTCATCCTTGTGATGACAGTGTAAGGTCCTTCACATGCTGGTTGCAGCTTTGGTAATAATCGATTTTTCCATTGCAGGTTGTCAAGCCATACTAATTGCCCTTCCTGAAAACCTTGGTTATTTTCTCGTATGTCATATCGAGCTTTCATCCGATCACTTTACATCTGTATCGGTCACTGTACATCTTATTAAATTCCTCTTTCATTCGTTCTACGTAATTCTGTCCACATAATGCCGCTGATGGTACAGACCCAAACTTTAGATCTCCAGGTAATCGTAGGTTATTCCCAAATAATGTGTTAGCTGATGTAATACCGGTTGTGTCATGAATTGCTGATCGATAGGCCAACAGAAACATCGGTATATGCCGGTCCCAGTTGCGTTGGTTTTCCTCAATCACCTTTGCTAGATATTTCTCTAAAGTACCATTGGACCTTTCCACCATACCATCAGACTGTGGATGCAAAGTTGTTGTTCTTGTTTTATTTATACCGAGCATCTGGCATATTTCTTGAAATACCACTGATTCAAAATTCCTTCCTTGATCGGTATGAATCTCCATCGGCACTTAAAATCTGCTAATCCAATTGTTGACCACGGCCTCAGCTATTGTTGTCGACTCCCGAATGGGAATGGGGTACACCTCCTGCCATTTGCTGAAATAATCCATTATTAATAGCGCATATTAGTTGCCGCTCTCGGTAGTGGGAAATGGCCCTGCTACATCCATTGCAATTCTTTCGAATGGTGCTCTGACATTATATTGTTTCATGGTTCCACGACTTTTGCGTGCGGGTCCCTTCACCACCGCACATTGGTCACACTTTTGGCACCATTCTTTCACAGACTGCCTACATCCTGCCCAGCAGAATCGTTAACGAATCTTTGCTAGTGGTACTTGCTCCTCCATGATACTCATTCAGGATTTCCGAAATCCGGCACTTTGGTATCACCAGCAACAATTGCTTCACTTTGCCATCCGTGCTTTCTCACAATCGTTTTAAACAGCCATTTAAAGAGCCAACAAGCCTTTACATTGAATGTTTTGTCCGCGACCTCACTCCAAGTTGGCCGGTGTTCCTTTTCCTTCCATTCAATTATAACTGATAAATCCGTATTATTCAATTGCAGGCAGCACTTGCGTAAGCCTTACGTCGATGATACCTTCCTTTGCTTCAATATGGCCACAATGTTTAGATAATGCGACGGCATTTCCGTGTACACTTCCCTTCCGATGTTCGATTTGGAAATCGTTGCTTTGAAGACGTTCGATCCAGCGTGCTACCTGTCCCTCTGGATTCTTGAATTCACGCAGTAATTACGCTCCGGTTTTGATAATGTTTTGGAGTAGTACGCAATAACTCGTTATTGGCCATTAGTTTCCTGTGATAACACACCTCCTATACCATCATTACTTGCATTGGTGTCCAAAATAAATTTCACGTTCGGTATAGGGTACGCGAGGATTGGGGCGACACATAATCGTCTCCTTAGTTCCACGAATGCTTCCTCCTGGTCATCCTTCCATTCGAATGCCTTATTCTTCCTGGTCAACTCATGTAAGCTTTTATCGATGTTGGCGAATCCTGGCACGAAGCGTCTATAATAGGTGCACAATCCTAGAAAGCTTCGTAATTCTTGTAAATTTTTAGGTCTCGGCCAATTCATTACCGCTGCGATCTTTTCTTCGTCGGTGTGAATTCCATTAGCTGTTACCAGATGACCTAAATATTATACTTCAGTTATAAACAGCTTACACTTCATTGGGCTTAACTTTAATCCGGCGGCCTGTATCCGATCTAAAACTTCCGCCAAGTTCCTTAGATGCTCGTCAAAATCCTTACCCATGATACAAACATCTTCCAATGTAATCCACTTAACATGCGCTCCATTAATCGTTCAAAAGTCGCAGGGGCAATACATAATTCGAACGGCATAACATTAAATTGCCAAAGTCCGTTATCCACATTGATCGCTGTTTTTTCGCGATCTTCCTCATGGACTTCCACCTGCCAATAGCCGTTTTGTAGATCTAGTGTAGAGAATATTACAGCACCCGATAATGTGTCTAATGTATCGTCGATCCTTGGCAATGGGTAGCTATCTTTTTTAGTCACAGCATTGAGTTTTCGGTAATCAACTCAGAATCTCATGCTACCGTCCTTCTTTTCGACCAATACTACCGGTGAGCTCCATGGGCTGTCAGATGGTTCGATTACTTCTGCTGCCTTGCATATCTGTTACCATTCGATTGACTTCTTCTTGTTTTGCTAAAGGTATCCTCCTGGGTGGTTGACGAATCGGCATTTCAGCTACCTTATCAATTCGATGCTTTACCATTGAGATCCTTCCGTTATTATTCGATGTACTAAAGAATATGGACATGTACCGTTTGATTATTTGATGTGCAGAATTTTTCGGTGCATCGGTAAGATCGTCCATTTCTGCATGAGTTGTTCTACCATTTCTTTCCGGCCTTGCATGTCGGCTTTTTCAATCGGACTTTTCTGTTCACACTCTACTATAGTTGAAACCTCGTTACATTTGCCGATTATTGTCCCTTTCTTGATGGTTTTCGTCTTATCCGAGAGATTTAGTTGGTACTTAATTGTTGGTATTTAATTGGTACTCTATAGTCGTTGTCTGGTTTAACTAGGGCTTTCCCGATTATAATTTCCTTGGCTCCGTTCTTCTCTTCATTACCTTCAACAACCCACAACCTGGGTGACCCAGAACCTCAATCCAACCATCCCCGCATGACCGCCTCCAAGTTCGGTGGTAGCTTCTCCCGATGATTAATAATAATTCACCTGGTAGTTGCTCCGGCACTGCTATATTGAAGTGGCAACTCGATGTTATCGTTAATTTAAACTTTTCGTCCAACATCCACCACGAAGAATATCTGCAATTAGAAATTCGTGTTGGAAAAGAGTTCGCCCGATCTTTATTTTCACAATCTTTTTGCCTTTTATTATTGAACTACCTCCAGTTGCCGTTTGAAACTTCAATCCATTAGCTGGTAGTATACCTCCATAGATCAGATCTTTACGGACAATCGTGCGATTTGCTCCACATCCAGGGTGATGATGCAATCCGTGCCATCAATATCGCCTTTAATAGTTAAGCTGTCACCGCCTCTTGCTACTTTCGAAACGCGGACGGAGGTTATGGGGCAATCGAATGTGGGAGTCAGCTTCAGCCCCTTTAAGCTGACCCTTTGTAGTTTACCGGCTCCGTCTTCATTTGGCCTTCTTGCCTGGCCACTGCCTGCTCCCCGCTTGGGGAGGGGGTGATTTTGCCCTTTTTCTTCTTATTTCGCAGCAGTCCCGAGAGATGTGACCGATTTTATCAAATGCCCAACATCTGATTTTTCCGCTTCAGTCTCGGTATCTTGGTGTTGACCGTTCTGTATTTATACTAGTGTCGATTTCCACTTAGCGTATTTTCATTGACGTTTGGTGATGCCTAGCGGTCAGCCTAATTTTCGACAAATTCTTAATACAGCTGATGTCAAATTCGAAAGTGGGTAGCGAGGACGTAATCCTCAGGATGATGAGTGCATCTAAATTTGACAATTCAACGGAATTTAATCGGGAAGACAAGCGCAATGTGTTAATACCATGAGATCTCCCGCTGTTTACTTGGCCAAATTCCCGAAACTTCACTTCGACAATTCCTCCTTGGTAATCCTAACATCTGGACCAGTGACTGGGTTATAAATGAAGATTGAGAAGCTGTGTCCAACAATGCGTGGCATAAACGTGGTGTACCAAGGTTATCCAAGACATTTATTGTTGCTGTATGAGTAATATTGTTTGCACTGTACACTTCAACACAATATCACGGCCTTGATTAGCAATGCATTCGTCATTGCGTATATGAAGAGTCGAAGTCTTATTTTCTTCTGGGCTATCGTTCGTTGCTTCTGTGTTGGCGGTTAGCGCATTTGGTCTTGAATCCAAATGCAATAAATTGTGATGCTTCTTAAAGCACTGGCTGCATCTGCCTCGGATTCTTCATTCGTAACTCGAATGTCCCGGATTGAGGCAAATAAAACATCGTTTGTCGGTGCCGACTAAGTTTCTCCGGTCTTCAACCGACAATTCCTTGAATCGAACACAACCCGGCTCGAAGGACCAAGTATAAATTTAGGTAATGTGGATTCGGCAACGTGGCTTTTAACTTCTTATAATTTTTTTTATTTTTGGTGTTGTCGCTTTGCCGGCTGGTATACAAGAGATAGTTTATACTTTGCTTAAAACGTTCCAAGCGTTTTTGGATACGGCAGGATGAAATGAACGTCACCGATGCACTTCACTTGATGCAGTTCAGACTTTAGTCTTTATTCAAACTCAATATTTTTATTAATTTAAATTTTGAATTTTATTTATAAATTTTTATGTTTTTCATCTGAGAGCACAATGTAGAATGATATTTTTGAAGTCAAGTACAACAATACAAATTTCTATTGTTAATTATTTTATGATGATTCACATCGTATGATACAATTTAGGTTTATTGATTTAACGATTAAATTTAACGAATTTTACTGTAACAAAAATAAAAGATTTTATGGCTAAATGAACAGAGCTGAATTGGATAATTTTAAAGTTATGAATTACAAATTGAATAGAAGATATTATGCTTGTAGATTAAACATCCTACCCGCCTTGAAGGGTTCCATCCTTAAACTCGATGTTGTAGATAGGAAGAGGACATAGTTTTGATATCGAACGTTTAAATGATCCAGTTGAAGTTTTAACAGTAGCAACGCGAGTATGTCCATCATGGCCAGGATATATTACGACGACTCTTCCCATCTTCCATTTTAGCGGAGGACGATTATCTTCTCTGATTAGAACCAATTCACCAGGAGCTACTGATTTAGTAGTTGATGTCCACTTCCTTCTAGGCTGTAGCCAAAAATATTGCTGTTGAGATTGGTTCAACAAGTACCAATCTCCAACGGCATATAGTATAAATATTTCCATTTGTTATCTCTGGCTCGCGGATGGTGATAAGAGGATGACCAATGAGAAAATGAGCAGGGGTCAGGACATCTAGATCGTCAGGACGTGTTTGATGACGGTGTTCAATTCTTCAAAAGTAAGCGACGCGTTACCCACGACTCGGAGAAGATATTGCTTTGAAGATTTTACGGCAGCTTCAAACAGGCCACCGAAATGCGGAGATGATGGAGGTTGAAAATGCTAAGTGATGCTGTTGTCTTGGCAAAACTTTGTAACTTCTAGTTGATGTTGTTGTGACATGAAAAGGTTACGCATCTGTTGAAGTTCGGAGTAAGCGCCTACAAAGTTTGTTCCGTTGTCGGAATATATGTGATGACACATCCCTCGAGTAGCAATAAACCTCTTTAATGCTCCTATAAAAGCATCTGTGGTAATGTCAGACACCAGCTCCAAATATACAGCTTTCACGGAAAAACATATGTAGATTGCGAGATATGCCTTTGTAGGTTTCTTTCCTCGGACCTTATAGTGTATGTAAAAAGGGCGATAGCAATCTACCCCGATTACACTAAATGGTGGTGAATGGTTGATTCTATGAGTCGGTAGGTTACCCATCAATTGATTGGTAGATCTCGGACGCAACTTGAAACACCTTATAAACGAATGTTATATCTTACTAGAAAGTTGACGTCCTTTTAAAGGCCAAAATTTTTGACGGATTGCTGCTAGCATAGCTTAAGGTCCGGCATGCAACAATCTAGAATGATACTAGGAAAATAAATTTAGTATAAAAGGATGTTTAAATGGAAGAAGGATAGGGTGTTTGGAATAGAAAGGTAATGAAGATTTTTGTAGGCGGCCACCGACTCGTAATATATTTTGATTGTCGAGGAAAGGAGATAAGGAATTTAGACGATTTTTTGTCGGTAAGCCTTTTGATGACAGCATTCTTATTTCGTCATGAAATGCTCTACCTTGAACAGTTTTGACTATACTATGAAGACCGTCCTCAAGCTCTTTAATTGATAGAGACCCTTCTGTTCTTTCTTCCAATTTGCCTAGCAGTCGACCATGTAAACGACAGTTTGAAATAAATCGGTTGATCCAAGCCACGATGTTGCGTAGACTTCTGAAATTATTTCTATATTTTATGGAGTCGATTAAATTATTTCCATAGCACGTGGTTGATTCTTCTTCGGTGGAAACTAATACAGATTTGGCGATCCGGCGTTCAGGCAAAGGCACCTCTAATCGAAGCTTTGATTGGATCCAATTTTGAGCATCTGTAGATAAAAATTGGGGTCCATTAAACCAAGTTGAACGTTTGGGCAACTCTTCTGGCATGATCCCTCTTGAGACAATATCTGCAGGATTTTGTTCGGATTTTACATGGTTCCAGCTATTTACGTTTGTAAGTTGTTGAATACTAGAAACTCGGTTGGCAACGAATGTATTCCACGATGAAGATTCAGATCTGAGCCAGTGGAGGACGATGATTAAATCGGTCCAATAAAAAATGTTTTTGATTTCAAAGTTAATTATAGCGAGTACCCGATGTGCCAGTTTGGCAAGAAGATAGGCAGCGCAGAGTTCTAAGCGTGGAATGCTCCGTATGCGCACACCAAAACATGTATTGCAGATGGGAATCTGACTTATCGATTCAAATTTGTCTGTACATTTTGGACACATCTGCACTTACGACCAATGTATACGCTCTGAATCGTATCAGGATGCTGAAGAGATCGTTTTGAACCACTGGTCCGACCCGAAGAATGTCATTAAGAGACTTACCTGATGTCGTCTTCGCAGACCCGTTGAATATCACTCTTAATTTGGTGGTAGAGCTCTCAGGCTTTACTATACAGTGGTGTGGTAAAAAATAGTGGTTAACAGACATCTTTGTCTCTGAGACTAATTGCATATGGCCTAACCTCCTATACTCTCGCATGAACTCCCCATAAGCCTCTTGAAGTTCTTGATTTTGACTGCGCTTCTTTCATTATTTAAGTAATGGCGCAGTGCCATAGTTCTAGAATCGTCTAACGTAGATGGAGACGTTTTGAGAGGAAGCTTGATGATGAATCTTCCTTGATGATCTCGTTTTGTATTTTCCTTGAAATGGACTTCACATTTTTCCTCGATTATAGTGAACTTTTGAATAGATGATGGATTCTCTAGCTTCCAAAATCTCTCAGTGATATCATCACAAATTTGGTCATTGAATTTCTCGTCCATGGTAGATAAATTACAGAAATGAGTTTGATTGGAAGCGCTACCTTTTCCCGATAATATCCACCCTAGAAGTGTGTTTTGAAGGGTCGGAATTTCATCGGCTAACCTTATTTGTCCTACTGAAAGCAAACTTAAGAAAATCTCAGCTCCTATCAGTAGATCGATCTGTTGTGGCTGATGGAATTGTGGGTCGGCAAGCTGTATGTTCTTTGGAATAGGCCAAGACTCAATGTTTATGGTAGAAATAGGTTGGCACCCGGTTAGTTTTGGTAAAATAAACACATCAATATTTGTAGAATAGTTATTAATTTGAAATTGTAAAATGATTGTTGACGATGTTCGACTTGACGTACTTGACTTTCCTATTCCAATAACTGATAAATGGCATTTATTTCGTTTAAGTCCAAATTGAGCCGCAAGTGATTCCGTTATAAAATTAATCTATGATGCGGAGTCTAACAATGCCCTACTCAAAACTGGTGATCCATTTACATCAAGAAGCTTGACTTACTGCTGTAGATAGTATGACGTACGATCTAGAATTTGACTTAGAATTTTTGAGTACAAAGCTTACGGGATTCGTAGATACGTGGGCAACTGTAGCTGAAGATTGTGGCTTTACAGGAGCACTTATTGAGGAGTCATGGTGAATGAGGATATAGTGCCTTCCATTGCACTTCCGGCAATGTTCTGTATTACCACAAGCTTTGAGACTAAGATCAGCGCTGAGACAATTCTCACAAAGCTTTAAAATTACAACTTGTTTGAAACGATCGTCGGGTGAAAGAGTCAGAAATCGCGTGCATCTAAAAATTGTGTGTCCAGGTTTTTTGAAGAATGTACACTGGTATTTACTCGTAGGTGTGATTTTAGACGAAGAAGACCCAGTGCTTGTATGTGCAAAGCTTTTAATTGGTCACTGTTAATTGTTTTGATGACGCACAGAGCCGTTAGTATGACTACTTAGATGACTGTGAGTAGAACTATCAAGCGAGTGACATCTTTTATTGAGAAATGCCATCATCTCCTCTAAAGTAGCAAGTCTTGTTGCCGGTGCTTCATCATTCCATTTCGCCAATGTATCTGGATCTAACTTAGTACACATAATATATATTATCAGGTCATCCCAATGTAACGTAGGTCGTTTAAGATTGATTTTATTGCATCAATCAATTCTCTAAGATTTGATACTGATGGCTTAGTAATTAGGTTAGGTTAGGTTGGAGTGGCTGCTTACGCACACTTAGACCGGTGACGGTACATTGTGATACCATAGGATGTATCCCCTTTTACCCACATTGGAACCATTTCGAGCAACTTATATAGCGTAAGACGTCCCGCAGTATACTGTTTTCGAGATCCGAAAGGCATTCCATCCTGAACTTACCTAAGTGTTTGTGCCTTCTGAGAGCCAATGCTGGACACGAGCAAAGGAAGTGGACCAACGTCTCTTCCTCCTCTTCGTCCAAGCAGCTTCTGCAGAAGTCATTAGCCTCCAGACCCAGCCTTCTTGCATGTTCTCCAAAAAGGCAGTGTCCCGTGAGAATTCCAACGCTTCGGTTTCCGATAACGGTCTATCCCTCCAGGATTCCCTTGAAGGGAAGGAGGTCTGAAATCGCTTCTCGAAGCGTAGAGTAGGTTTAATGTAGTCAAGATTCGCCAACTCATCCTTCAACGATCTGACAATAGTAGAGTGTCCTATACTAAGACATCTCCACTGAGAGACGGCTGCAAGTCCAACAGCCGTATTTGCCGCCATCTGTTTGCCAAAAATGTCGAACGGAAGAAGGTGCAACATAACCTCTAAGGCACTTGTCGGTGTCGACCTCAATGCCCCGCTAAGAAGCATACAGGCCGTTCTTTGCACTCTCTCAATCTTACTTTTGTAAGTTACCTTGTCCAAAACTGACCACCCATACCCACTCCGTACATGAGTACTGGTCTCACTACAGCGGGGTAGAGCCAGTGTACCAGCTCCGGCTTCAGATCCCATCTATGACCAATAGGGTTCCTACAGGAGTACAAAGCAATAGTAACTTTGTTTATTCTCTTCAACATGTTGGGCTTCCAACTAAGCTTACTGTCCAAGATAATGCCCAGATATCTAGCTCTATAAGTAAAAGCAAGTCTCGTGCCATTTAAGGTAGGAGGGACAACTACCGGGATTTTGTATTTCTTAGTAAAGAGTACCAGCTAAAGCTACGTCATCTGCGTACGCGATAACTTCAATAGCCTCTCTTTCCAATTCAAGTAGTAACCCGTTTACTACTATGTTCCAGTGAAGAGGGGACAAACCCCCCCCCCCCCCCACCCCCACCCCGATTTAAACGACGATTTAAAATCCTAATTTTTTTTTTCTTGATTGATGGCTAGATACGAATGACTTACGTGAACAATTTGTAGAAACTCAACGGTATGTTGAAGATAATGTAAATTGTAGAAAGGATACGGTGAATATCTGAAGAAATTCTTGAAGAAAATGATTGTTTTGAAGAATGCTGATGAATAATTTTGAGATATGTAGATTGTAGAATTTTGAAGATATGTAGATTGTAGATAGTAGAATGAAGATTTTGCAGGATACTGCGGGAATGGATCCCACTTCTGACACCAATGATTAAAACGTTCCAAGCGTTTTTGGATACGGCAGGATGAAATGAACGTCACCGATGCACTTCACTTGATGCAGTTCAGACTTTAGTCTTTATTCAAACTCAATATTTTTATTAATTTTAATTTTGAATTTTATTTATAAATTTTTATGTTTTTCATCTGAGAGCACAATGTAGAATGATATTTTTTAAGTCAAGTACAAAAATACAAATTCCTATTGTTAATTATTTTATGATGGTTCACATCGTATGATACAGTTTCGGTTTTATTACAAATTACGGTACAACGCGGGTTTATTGATTTACCGATTAAATTTAACGAATTTTACTGTAACAAAAATTAAAAAATTTTATGGCTAAATGAACAGAGCTGAATTGGATAATTTTAAAGTTATGAATTACAAATTGAATAGAAGATATTATGCTTGTAGATTAAACAGACTTCATAAAGTTAGCTAACTAAGCTTCCAATTTTCGAGCTTGATGAAGTTCAATTTATTTTTCATTTATTTCAAATTTTTAGTTTTGTAGCAAAAATTTTGCAAATTTTATATATCCACCATTTTGTAAAACCAGATCCATAGTTTGAAAGCTACACACATAATTCATTCTTATCTTGTTGCAGACTTCAAAATAAAACAAGATAACCACAAAATAATTACTACCAAAGACAACGATATTTTTTGTATTTTTTTCTATTATTTTTTTTTTTTTGGGAAATAACTTTTACTATACGGAATCGAAAAGACGTCGACGACGACGACGACGATAAAACCAGAAGTATAATAACAAAAAGTAAGATAACATAAAAATCCTCCCAAAACGCAAACGTATAGTAAAAAGAAAAAACTGTTATTTATTTATTTTTGCCAAACAAAAGATTAATTAAGTCTCAATAAATACCCACTAAAACTAACTGATTTAAAGTTTATCAATCAATTCACTTGTCTTATCTTATATCCATTAAACTTTATCTTTCCGTTGTTGTTGTTTGCTATTTTCTTGTTATAAAATCATATATGTTATAGCTTCTGATATACCATATACATACACACATAACCAAAACTAAGTATAAGAAGCATAAATTTCTTTACTCAACTTAATATTATTTGTATTGACCTCAGGTGTTTTTTTTTTGGGGTGAAATAAAATTGTTACTTTACTCTTGCTGCTATGTTCATACTAATAAATTACTTTTATGTATTTTTAGGTATATCTCGTACATACACAAAAACATTCTCATATATAGACAATCAGTAGCCGTGTTTTCCATGAGAACTGCACTAGAACTCGATAAACTTTAAATTCCTTTTATTCTATGTAAAACGAAAAAAAATAAATTCATAAAGCGCGAATGTGTAGTGTATTTGATATAATTACATATTTTAAGTTTAAAAATTTCCCCCTTCAGTTATTTGATCAATATTTCCTTATTTCTTGCTGACGTCATTACACGCAACTACACTCGATAAATTCATGGGTTTATCCAGTGTAACTATAAAATAAGCTATAATTGTCATTGTTTATTGCCGTAACAACTTATAATGTGTATTTATGTGAAATGCACTACACATTATCACTTTAAGAATTTAATTTATTTTTCTGTTTACTTAGAATAAAAGGAATTTAAAATTTATCGAGTTCTAGTGCAGTTCTCATGGAAAACACGACTAGTCTTGTTACTAAATAAATACGAGATTTTTTTGATGTTTTTGTTGTTGTTATATGCTATAAATGCTACTATGTTATGGTATTTGTTTAGTAAATAATAAAAATTTTGGTGAAGTAATAAAAAATATCAAAACAAAAAATAAAAAAAAAGAAAATCTAAATCCTGGGAAAATTTTTTATAGGGTCAATTACGATGAAGAAAAAAAAAATTTGGTTTAGTGCGGTTTTTTTAACGCTTTTAGTTTTATTGTTTATGTATAATATATATGTGTGTGTGTGTGTAAAAGCAATTTTAGAATTTTCGGATTTTTATTTTATGTTTATGAACTTTCATTAAATTTGTAGAGATTTTCTCTATATAGGCAAATAAAAAGCATTAAAATGTATAAGTATATGGGATCGAATAGGATTAAGCATATAGATAGACACGCAGTCTGTTTTTAGAATATTATAGCTTGTTCATTTAGTATAGTATGCATATAGGGTTTGTATATACGCGTGCGGTCAGCGTTTGTATAATTTTTAATATTCATAACACGATTTAAATGTATCAAAAATTGGAGTAGATTGTAACCCCCCAGAAAATAAAAAAACAAAAAGAGACATCGAAGTTCGAATTTTGATATATTCATACAATTTATTAAAATAGACCACCCGAACACCATATGTATCATATTTCACAAAAAAATAAAAAAGGCAAATTTATTGGATACCAAAATAATCTCAATTGATAGTAATTTGATTTATGATTTGCGTATATATTTTGTATAGCATATTTTATGATGTGTGTCCCTTTTCATTTTTTTGTTTTTTTTTTGTTGATGGTGCCTATCAGATTTATGATTTTCGTTGTCAACACAAAAATGGTTTATAATTAAAAAATATTTTTAAAAATATTTTTTTCGGTCCTATAACAAAATGTTATTTGACATTATTTTATTTTGTATATGTAAGTTAAATTATGGTATTTCTTTGAAAGACGTTCTACCACCAAAAAACATTTTCAAACAAAAAAGTGAATATGGTGGAAATTCCTTTTTGTTTTTTGTTTTGCTGCTTGGCATTTTTTTACACAAAAATAGAAATGGTATAAAGCATATACACATTTTATTTTGATTGACAAACGAAACGGCGAAAATAACAAAATTCCACGAATTTCTTTTTTTTTTTTTTTTTTTTTGTAAAGCGACAAAAATCCTTAAAAGCTTTAATTAATTTCTTATTAAAATGTATGTATGTGTAACCAAGGTTAGTTTTATTTGATTTTTGTTTTTTTTTATTTAAAAGACAGTTTTGTAATAAATTGAATTAATTTGATTTGCTTGTGTCAATCATAAATCGCTCAGCCATGAAATAAACATTTCGTTTACATAAATCTTGTGTAGGTTTCGCCCCTTACAATAATATGTTATGGAGATATACAATTAGATGTTTATACGGTAACAATATTCGATTTTTCCGGGAAATTATATTCCTCATGATGTCGAACTCGTCAATGCATAGAGTTGTAAGATTTTCGTTTTATTTGAGGCCATTCAAATGAATCACGTTCTGTTTCATCTACTTTTGAACGATGGCTTGAATATGTCCACAAATTAAACCTGAGTACACCAATTGGTTTTCTTACACTTGGAACGCTCAAAAATGGAAACACATTTTGGATGAAGGATATTTATGTTGAGAACAAATATTCTGAAATTTATCTAAAAAATATATTTTGTAATATCGAATTTCTAAGAAAATTAAAGCTACGATAGAAAAAAACAAAGCTCTTAAAACCAAAAGTTCTTGACATTTCTTGCAAATATATGATTAATTCTCATAAAACATTTTAACGAAAGGCAGAATTTATGGAAAGGCAAAAAAAAACCGATAAAGTATAAATAAATTATCAAGCTTAAAGCTCATTGAAAACCAATACAAATTAAATGTAAAAGTCAAAGGGTTTGGCTTCAAAATCCCTTTTAACTAAAAGCTCTTAATAATTTGAACAAAAATATTCTAAGCTAACCAAAATTCCGTCATATTTGGTAATATCAAATTTAAAAATAAAATGGTTTGTTTAAAAAGCTTCGATAAGAGAAAGCTCTAACACTAAAGCTTTTGACAATTTTTTCAAATACATAATTTATGCTCATCAAACATTTTAATAAAACATAAAATTATTAAAAGCTCAAAAATTTTAAGAGAAAACCCAAAAAGTATGAATTAATATTAAGCTTAACACTTATTGAAAACAAATATTCTAAATTTATTCCAAAATCCTTCTTTTTTTAAAGTTTAAACTATCATTTTTAAAATAAAAGGTGAATGATTTTGGTTAAAAAGCTTTCATACTTAAACTTAAAGTTCTACATTTTTTTCAAATACATAATTTATGTTCATAAAACGTTTAACAAAAACCTAAAATTAAGAAAAACCTCATAAATATAAGTTCAAACCAAAAAAGTATAAATTAATTATTAATCTTAAAGCTCATTTGAAACAAACTTAGTAAATTTATCCCAAAATTCCATTACAAAGGGTAACGAAATATTGGGATAAATTGTTTAAAAAATTTCGATCAGTGAAAGCTGTTGAAACTAAAAGCTTTTGAAACTTCTAGCAAATACATATTTGCTAGAAGCAAGCCCGCTAGTTCATTTTTTGTTACTTTTCTAGCGTTCTATCTCCTCATTAGCTTTTTTGTTCCAATCAAACTTTAAGTATCAAGAAATTAAAATGTTGATTAAAAAATAAATTCAATTTTGATAAAACTTTTAAGTGTTTTCTAGGTTCGTATTTTGTTCAAATCAAGCTTCCTAGCGTTGAATCATTCTGTGTTCGATCAAATTCGTCCTGTAATTTAGTCTCATATACAGCTCGAGCTCTTGAATATATTTAATTTATTGGCGAATATTTAAGTAGTTAAATTTATTATTTAACTTCTAAACAAGCTTTTATTAAATTTAGTGGAGATTGTTGCTGTTGTAAAAAGGTTTCTTGAAATATATTAATTATTAAACAAAAATGAAAATCATTTTTTTAAGTGATGTAAGTGTTTGGTGAATTTAAATTAGTGAGAGTAAGTAAGAGAAAAAAAAAAGTGATTTCCCATATGTTTTATGTGCTTACTATTAAAAGTTTGATAGTTTGATCGTTTCTAATTCCTTTATAAAAGCTCAGATTTTTAGCATATGGCTCTATAAAATACTGGGTGCTATGGTAACAGTCACAATTCGTTACTTACTAATGGAATTCGTACTAAGCATTTGTAATATTAGATGCATATTTCTGTTGATTTATTTGTAGAATATTATTTTAATATTTGGTAAGTAAGGGGAAACTAGTCAACAAACTGGAAATTCCACTTGGCTAAAAAACCAAATACAATAACAAATAGAAATTATTATTTGGAAAACTTAAGGCCATTGGTTTCATTGCTGATTTTTTCTCCGAAAAAAGGAGACAACCATTTTATTTTTATCAACACTCTGTAAGTTAGCTTACTGCTTTTACTAAAGCTCATTTTAAAGGTCTCTTGAAGTACCTTAAAAAAAGGTTTGACAAGTTTTCTTTTAAAAATTCGTCGTTTTTCCGTTATTTAACGTGGATAGGTTCGAATATAGTTTTCGGAACACCAACAGTCACTTTCACCGAACAAAAACTCAATTCGTGTTGCATACAGGGATAAAAAAAACAATCGAAAAGGGGTGGCATCCACCTCAGGGTAAAAGCACACATCTGCACTATAGACAACTTTTGTTCCTCGATCCATTCCCTACTTACTGTCCAAATTTCACGCCAATCGGTTTTGTCCGTTAAAATTCTGAGCGAAAAACCGTCAAACACCTGCTTATTACTAAAATATATTTCTGGACAAAAAATCGACCAAAACTATCAATATATGTGAGAATGGGAGATAAAACAAAAATAATAAAAATGTATAACTGGAAGGATGGACTGGAAGGATAATACCACAGAAGAAAGATTAACCAGAATATACATTGCGTGGATCAAATTTTTTTTTCATCTTACCTTCTTTTTTGGACATCGAAGTATAATTATTTTCGAATATTATGAATTTTTTGAATATTTAATACAAATTATGCTGTCAAAACAAAACTTGACAAATAATTTCACTAACTATACTATTAAGGATTCTCAATTTTCAATATTTCAAATAAAAATCAGTAAACCATAGAATACATAACCCAACTTTCTCTTACCTTCGGCGAATCAAGGTCAAAAAAATGAGTCCAAATTTTTCCATACAAAAACAGCGTTATAACTATTCTGGTTAATCTTTCTTCTGTGATAATACGTCGAGAAATGTGAAAACTTGGAACAACAGTTTTTCGCGATTACAATACTTACCCAATGCAACTTCGTTGTAGTGGGTTAGGTAATTATGGTTTAAATTTTAAAAATCTTAATTTGTAGTATTATAAATAAATAAATTAATTAATAATTTTAAATATAGAAATGTACGTATAGGAATGTACGGTACTCCATCAGACTGGGCTGAGAATAAAGGGGATCTTGTAACCCAATATGCAGACAAAAGGAAAGAGACGAGTCTTATTCGTGATCTTCATACCTTGCATTAAGGTAATGAGGTAATTGAAAAGTATTTTTCTAATGTGATTGACATAGAATCTACCATCATAAATCATGTTAAATTAAATGGATTAAATTGTTAGGGGAAATGTGCTTGGCAACATTTCTAGCAGGGATCAAAGAACCTACGCGTTCAATGATTAGAGCAAGGAAACCAGATAATATCGCAGAAGCCTTCTCTTTGTGCTTGCTCGAACAGCGAAAATCGTATAATCCCTACCAATCCACCGAAACCTCCCAATTAAAACCATGCCTATTATAGTCACCGACCATTTCCAAAACCTCTTTATGAAACGAATCAGACACAAAAGTTTAATAGGAATAACAAACCGATAAAACTAGAAATTTCGGAAAAATCATAAAAACCTCTCGAAATAATTCATATCGATATCTTCCATATTCATTACTTACAGTATTTAACCATCCTGGATAGATTCTACAAATTTGGATCAGCCATGCCACTGAAAATGCAAGATGGGCGGGAAATAGTAAAATCCATGGAACAATTTATCTCTATTCATGGAAAACCGAAAAAAATTATCACCAATAGAAGACCACAGTTTACTTCTATCATTTTTAAACATTTCTTTTTGTCCCATAATATTGAATTACATTTCACAACGCCCAAGGCTTGTACCGGTAATGCACGTGTAAAACGCTTCCATTCTAAGTTAATAGAAATTTGTAGAGTCCTTTACTACAGAGATCAAAGTTAAGAAAGCCAAGACATAATGCAAGACACTCTTATAACATATAACAACTCTATTCATTCCACAATTTAAATGACACCTATGGAACCTCAAAATGGACACTATGATAAACAAGAAATATTCCCATCGAATACCAACTTCAAATTCCACCTGTTTTCCGAAATGAATCATCTATGAAAGAAATAAAAGAAGAAATAAAATGCATCCAAAATTTACCAAACACCAAGTTGAAAAGAGTAATAAGATAACATAACCAGTAACAAGAGAAAAGTCGATAAAAATAAAATTAAAAAACAATTGCAGGTCGCATAGTGTCAACATCCAACTCATGGACATTACCAACTACAATATTAACAAAGGGATCATTCCCATAAGAATGGGAAAAGCCAAATTAATTACTGGAAGCAGTAGACTTCTACATCTCATTGACCTCAATAGTTACGACCAAGCCATAATAGATCTAATCTGTAAATTTGAAAAAAAACAAAATAATATTTCTTTTTTAAATCTAATCATACCACATGACACTAACAAAATGGTATCTTTCTTAATAGATTCTGTTGCAGATCTAAGTTTAATTGAAATAGAAAATTTAGATCCAGAATCATTATTCTATCCCGACTCCAAATGCATGATTATTGGAATTTTAAATCAACCTTTTGAGACCATTGGACTAACTAATTTAGAATTACATTTTGTAGATTTTATTTCATGTAAGCAAAACGTACAGGTTGTTCCGAATAAATTTTCTGTAGAATATTCCGGTATACTAGGGAAAGATTTTCTAAATTTTTATGATTGTAAATTATATGTCTCATCAAAAAGCATTCAATTACTTATAAATGATGCTTTAGTGACATACAGGTTATCGAAACTGCCTACAAGAATAACTATTCCAGCTCGCGCAGAGACATGTGTTAAGATAAAATGCTCGTTGCCTAACCATTCTGAACACATTTGTTATTCAAAAGAATTATTGACTGGAGTATATATTGCGAATTCCACTTTAAAAATTGAAAATAATTAATAGTTCCATAGTTTAGTATAAATATTTCATATTTTTCATTTGAATTCTACAAATCCTAATTTTCAAAATCGTCTATCATTATTAGAAAAAAAAAAATGAATCTTAGCCATTTAAATATTGTAGAGCAATGATGATGACTAGATACCATATGACGATAATCATCCAAAGTTTAAATTGAAACGGCTAACGTTCAATATTTAAATTTACTAAATCATCTTCGGTAGTTTGTCCGGAAATGAAACTGTTAATAAAATATAGACCATGGTCCATTCTTGACTTTTGCAAATATTGGGGACATGCTGTTGGAGCTATGAGGGTTAAATATGACGAAAATCACCCAAAGTTTAAATTGAACGACTAACGTTCAATATTTAAATTTACTAAACCGTCTTCGGTAGTTTGTCCGGAAATGCAACTATTAATAAAATATAGATCACGGTCCATTCTTAACTAATGCAAATATTTGGGACATTCTCTAGGAGCTATGATGGTTAGATCGGACGATAATCACGCAAAGTTTAAATTGAACGGGTAACGTTCAATATTTAAATTTACTAAATCATCTTCGGTAGTTTGTCCGGAAATGAAACTGCTACTAAAATATAGACCATGGTCCATTCTTGACTAATGCAAATATTGGGGACATGCTATTGGAGCTATGAAGGTTAGATATGACGAAAATCACCCAAAGTTTAAATTGAACGACTAACGTTCAATATTTAAATTTACTAAACCGTCTTCGGTAGTTTGTCCGGAAATGAAACTGCTACTAAAATATAGACCATGGTCCATTCTTGACTAATGCAAATATTGGGGACATGCTATTGGAGCTATGAGGGTTAGATATAACGAAAATCTCCCAAAGTTTAAATTGAACGACTAACGTTCAATATTTAAATTTACTAAACCGTCTTCGGTAGTTTGTCCGGAAATGAACCTGCTAATAAAATATAGACCATGGTCCGTTCTTGATTTATGCAAATATTGGGGACATTCTCTTAGAGCTATGATGGTTAGATCGGACGATAATAACCCAAAGTTTAAATTGAACGGCTGACGTTCCATATTTAAATTTACAATGGAGGGACTCAAGATGGTTTAGTAATTTCAAACATTGAAGGTTAGCCGTTCAATTTACTGATTTCCCCCATGACCATTTTAGCTCCAAGAAAATTTCTCCAGTATTTATATAAGTCAACTATTGGCCACGGTCTATGTTTAGTAATTAGTCTTATTTCTGGACAATTTACTGAATATGGTTTAGTAATATAATTATTGAACAATAACCTTAGATTACAAACCTGTAGTGATCTTTTACATTCAAAATTGAATGGTATCTTTTCAATTTGAATTTGATTGGCTTTTGTGAAACAACATACGTTACTAATCCATATTTACAATTTTAGATTTATTAAAAATTTCACGTTTTAAAAAAGGCTCGTGAATTATTTGCTAAATGATTCCTATAAGTATTTGTTTTTGATTTTTGGGAAAGGTTTAGGAAAAAATTCTCACACATACTGATATTTTCAAGAAGTTAGAAAGGTTAAGAATGCTTCGATTTGAAAAAATTTTGATTCAATTTTTAAATGACTTTTGAAATTTTTGGAAAAAATTTCCATTATTCATAATAACTCAGAAACTCAAGAAGATACGTAGAAAACACAAAAGTCAAAAGTTTAGGTTTTTCTTGTAGAAAATTTTGTTATTTAATGGAATGTTTCAATTTTGCATTTGAATGCGAGGACCACCTTCTTCGAGCCATTTATACTCAAAAATTGCAAAAACTAAGGGTTCAAGTTTGTTGCTTTAGATGCCTAGTTTTTAGAGCGATTAAATATCTTAAAAATTGAAAAAGTTATCGTTAAAAATCAAATCGTGATTTTCGATTAAATTTTCCGATTGCTCTCAAACAGGCATTTTTAGATCAAAAATCTTCATTTTCAATCGCTAATATCTACGAAAAATATTAATTTATTGAAAAAATTTCGTAGAACAATTTTGCTTAGAATGCATTCCTTTATAGATTTATCCGGCTATTTTGAGTGTACTAATTTTCGCCCCAGATAAGGGGTAACATCAACTCCGCAGGATAAAAACATACATCGTCACTATATAACTTTTGTTCTTTGAGTCATTCCCTACTTAATGTCGAAATTTCACGTCAATCGGTTTTGTCCGTTAGAATTCTGAGGTAATAATCTATTTTAACGTCAAACACTGGACTTTTAAAAGCTTTTAAATATATAAGGACATTCAAATTTCTGTGACATTGACATTTCTGTAACGCTTGTGACAAGGAGGTGGGATTCAGTGACAAAATAAAATTAACGTTATTTCTGATTTTGTATTGTAGCACTGAGTAAAGAATTATATCAACCAATTTCACGTTGCTCAATAATATTGTTATCTGAAGAAATGGCCCAAATTTTGAAAAAAAAAAATTTTGAACATTGTGAATGTTAATTATGGTTATTAGTCCTAAAGATGAAAAACGTCTCATTTTAATGATTAAATTGGATTGATTTTTTTCGTAACTAACAGCATTTCTTACAGAAATACAGCACAATATTTTCTTAAATGGCTAGGCAATAGCTTGCATAAAGGAACTGAAATTACCTAACCATGTAACAGAACTAGATCACACTTTAATAAATCGGTTTGCAGTTATTATGCAGCTACACCTTTGAATTAGGAAATTGATGTACTATCCCAAATAAACCAAATATGTTTATTGGTGGTACCATAGCTATCAATAAAAAATACTTTTATGAAGATGATTGAGAAGAATAAATTAAGTTGGACAAACACACGTTAAGTTCTGATCTAATGATATGATTATGACAAATATATTTACAATCAGTTCAGCAGGCTATAGCGTCTTAATTGCTACTTAGACCGCGTGATTACTTCCTATCGGCACTCCTAATTTTAATTGATAATCAATAAAATCGGCCGGACAATTGACACATCACTTTCACTATCAATTTCACTATGATTACTCTGCCAACATTGTAAGCAATGCCTATGAGGGGTTTAGATGCCTTTCCACAAAATTCAATAAGTTCTGATAGTGAATTTATAATTCTATGATGGTCACCGTCCGTTGAAATTCTTACTGTAATAATTAGAGGAACGATAGAAAGCCCAATCGCGAAGTGAACCTATGCTTGTAAATGACTGGTGTACTTTTTGTCCGAGACATTAATCAGTTACGACAAACCCCTAGTGGAATCCCCGATAGTACATGATGCTTTATTGAAATCGGTATAAATCCTATCCACTACGATCAAGAGACAATTCGCTTTAACGACGAGAAAGCTACATTTTGTAAGAGGACATTTTAAAGCTAAAATAAAGAAACCTTTCGTTAAATTATATTATGAAATAAGAAGAATGAAAGTAAAGCTAGGAAAATTTAGTACAAGTAATTTTAACATAGGTCACTGTATATGTTCTAAACCAAAAATAATAGGTACTAGATAAAATAAAATGTCGCTGTGCTGTCAATCAAAACTTGGACACACAAACTCAAATCCGATTACACTCTCTATAACAAGCTTTCCAAAAACAATTCAAATATTTACCATCTGTACCTGATTTCCCAGATTATAGAAATAGAACAAACCCAGACAGAAAAATTACCAAAAAAAAAGTTTTCCACAAAATGCAATAAATTTTATTATTCATATCCCAATTCATGTAAAAGCTTCATTCGTATAATTTTTTTTTTTTTTTTTTTTTTTAGGAATTTTGCAACATAACCTATACGCTATATATGAACATTTATTCAAGGTTACGTGTTGGAACAACATGATATCTATATTGTGTCATGTCTCCTTTCTCTCTGTAGATGTATATAGGAGTATAAAGTCTTTTTCATAATAATAACGTGTAGTGATGTACATAGATTCACTTGATATGTGACTTGGATAAACTTGTTATACCCCCTCCTCTCCCTTCCCCCTTAGTATACCGCCTTGTCTTGTTGTGTGCTCTACTTATTTGTGTGCAGCATATATTATGATACCAAAATATCAGAAATTTCTAGATATCACGTTTAACTATAAAAAATTTATTTTTGTTTGTATGTGTGTGTGTTTGTGTTTTGTTGATTTCCTATTTCACTCAATTCAATTCAAATCTATTTTCAACTTTTCAAATTTTTCCCTTGAGTAAAATCAAGAGCAAACAATCAACCGACTATGTTATGTACATGAAAAAGCAAAAAAAAAGGGTTTTCTCTACTTTACTTTATTATCATTCTGGAAATGTATCAATAGTTTTATTACATGTTGTAAACACTCTCATGTTTATCGTGTTGGCCTATTTGTGATGGATGGCCAATTTAGCTACAAATCTTTTACTTGTGTTTAAGTACGAAGAGTAATTGACAAAAAATTTGTGTTGCTTTTTAAGTGATGATAAAGGTTCATGCTTAAAGAAAAACTTTTGTACTGGGATTTCGTAGTTTTATAAATCTCCTTACATTAGATAAAGATAGCACACAAAACAAAAATCGTTTTTATGTCATTCACTTTACTTTTGTTTTATTTTTATTAAATTTTCATTCTTCCAAATGTTTTATACTCTCTTGTACACGATCTCTTATCATTCATTCGTTTCCCGATATATTTTACAGTTTTTATCTTGGTACTAGCAAGCAAGCAAGCACAAATTTTAACACAAAAAAAAAACTTCTAAAAAAGTTTATTTTATGATATGAAACAAGGATGGATTGAAGCTTAATTTATATTTTTTTAGTGTAGTTTTAAATTAAAACAAAAGGAAGAAAAGCTTTTAGATTGCAGATTTTTCTTGAACGAATTTTTATTTTCGTTTTACATTATTACAGTATTTTCAATAAAAATGGAAAACGGAAATTCATCATCAAGAAAAGACAGAGTTTTTTTTTTTGTCTAGCTAGTTTTGTTCTATTTTAGCTAATGATATCATTCTATATATGTATTTATTTGGTACATTTAAAAAATGTTTTAATTTATTTTTGTTATGTACAGTTTTGAGATGAACGAAAAAGCTTAAAATATGTATGTCAAGTATTTCATGGCTCAAAGCAAAAGTAAAATAAAAATTTCATTTTTTGAGAAAATAATAGAACTCATCAAATTCACTGGAAGACTAATTAACGTAATTATTTCACGAAAAGCTTTTCAAAGTGCATTCAATATAATTTAAAATTTGACAATTTAATATGTGGTGTATGCAAAATAAATATTAACAAACACGTCGATATATTATTCGCCAAATTTTTTTAATTTATTTATTTAAATTCAAATTTTTATGTAATAAATGTTAATGTTGAATTACCAAACCCCGTATAGTATTCGAAAAAAATGTGAATAATTTTTAACAGCAGATAAATTCACCTACAAAGTCCGGTAAATTTTTATTTTTTAATAACCTTTGTAATGATATGCACCAATCAATCAAATTTTCGGTTTTTTCGGAAATTTATATCAAACAATGTAGTCAAACCGCGTTTATCAATATTTTTGTTTTACATTTCATTATATCATTTATTGTTTTGTTGATTGCTTGGCGCGTTATTCGGTTTGTGAAAATATTTTTAATTAAACTTTGGTTTTTGAAATCCAATCACGGTAAAACTATTCCCTCCTTTTTCATGTTATTATTCCAAATTCGTTTTTTGAATGTTATAGAAGAAAATATCGCATAATGTACACTCGGACCAATAAACAAACTGACAGATAGGACCACAGATGAACCGATTGATTTTTGACATGTTAAACCACCCTATCTTACCCAATATGTTATGAACGTGCTCCTGCTCAAAATAGATTTTTTAAGAAGGGGGTTGGAACAAAACAAATAAATACATATATTGCGATTTTTTTCAACATCCTAAGGTTTTATGCCGAATTCTAAGTTAATCGATACATACATAAAGATTATAGCATGTTAGTGGTCGCCAAAACCTCGCTTCCTTCAGGGCACACCAAATTTCGAAGAAATAACAAGCTCTATAGATAAATAAGTGTAGCTATTTAGTTCAAAATACTGCTAAACAAATAAATCGACATACCTAGTAGAGAGACAGAGAATTTGTTTCGAATGTGTATATTGCTTATGACTGTGTACCTAAATAAATTCTAAATATGTAATAAATTTCAAAGGTTTCCTAATAGTCGATTTAAAAGATGTAGTGGCTAGATGACAGTAATGCTCTGTTTAATCCCCTTTTCTTCACATATATTTATACGTTACCTAAAGAAATTTTAAATGCTGTGAAATTATCATGTTTCAGCCTACAATACACCTTCGAGAAATTCTCAATTATGTCAAAAGATATGAAAAATATGCAAGCTCGAAGAATACGCATTCAAAATTATTTCTATAAGATTTCGTGAAAGTCTTCAACATTCTCGAAACATGTCATATCTTTGTAACTTAACATCCTGCAAACTAACGTAAGTAAAATTATTATTCGTCCAAATTTCGAGGAACGTCGAACAACACGGATAGACTCGATTAATTTCGACAAGCACAAAAATTCGAAGTACTCAAGAATAATCTCGATTTATAAAAAAACATTTGGAAAATTTCTCCAATTTTAAAGCATTTCGAGTAATCTGAAATACATCATGGGTAAAATCTCTAATAATCTCAATAATATTAAATAATGTTAATAATATTGAATAAATTCGATATCAAGCAACTCAACGCTTTCAAATCCGAAATCTAGATTATCGAAGAATTTCAAATATTAGTAACTCGGATTTATGTAACCGTATTTATACGTGCGCGAATTTTCGACGTTTCTGTGATTTTTCGACGTTTTGTTTTTTTTTCAAGATCTTATAGATTTTTCGAAATTATTTGGTAATTTCAATATTTTTTAAAAGTTTGTTTTTGCTTTTGATTTGCTTACCATTGAAATTTATCAAGATTATTCTAGGATTCTAATATGAAGAAGTTTAAGAGAAGTTGGTCTATTCTTTTTCGGCTTTTTATAGACACAAATAAATTAGTGAAAATGTCATTCACAAGATTTTTGATTAATCAGAAACAAAATCAAGAGGCCAACTATTTATAATAAATACATCTACCCAAAAATCTTTTCAGTGCAATATTTGTGTCTATAAAAAGCCTAAAAAAATCATTTGATAAACAGACATACTTCTTTAAAACTTCCTTACACTGTATGGGCATTAAACACACACAAATGAGAGTTTTCCTTATTTTTTTTATTTAGTGAATATAATTCGCTAAGTCAGTACGTTCGTATTTGACACTATCTGTGCTAAGTAGGAATTGTATTTTTCTAGTTTAGTCGTAGCTACCTGATGAGTAGATCAACTTTTCAGTACGAAACCTAACTAATAACACAATGAGCTCAAGAAAAGTTCTCATTTTTTGTGCAGGGTTATTAGACTTTGTATAAATCTTGAGATAAAGTAAGGGGGGGATTGATATTTCTATATTTTTGCATAGATATATTATGAATTATTGATCTCTTGTAAATGCCGTTTTTACTAATATATTTGTATATATAAAAAGCCTTTCTTTTTATTATCTCTCGATTATTCTAAAATTCTCCGATGATTCGAGATTCTTCATATTGCCAGTTTCAAAGAAAGTCGTGTTTCAGAATTAGTGGTTTATTCGGATTTTCGACGTCCTTAAGTTTATTCGAGATTTGTTTGGCGGTTATTTATTTATTTTCAGAGCAAAACTCTACAAATTTGACGTCACATAGCACATAAAATAAGAATAGTATTTAAAATTAAACAAACAAAATTTAAAAAACAATAAAAATTAGAATAAAACCTTTTAAACAATAATTAAAATTGAAATAAAAATACTTTCAGGTCGAAGCATAATGTTGCTTATACCTACTTTTAAAGCTATTTTTGCGTAAGTAAAAGTCGAAGAGATGGCGAATTTTATTAAAACTCATGGACGTCATCTTTGTTAGTTCATTGTCACCATAGTTTGTCACCATAGATGGTGCACCGATTTGATCTAGTAAAATATTTCCAACAAACGAACGCTTTAAAATCTCTCATCTATTTTAAAATGCAGTCATTTGAGTGGATTTGCATTGAGTAGAATTTGGTATCAATCGCTTCAAGTTAACGTTTTAAGGAAAATTTTGTTCATAATCCCATTATAATTAATTTTGAAATAAATCGCTATGACATTCTAAATTGATTAATTATTGGGTATCCAAAAAACATACAACTAGAATGAAAAATGTGAATAAAATAAATAAATGCGTTTTGTGAATGAGAATAAAATAAGTAAATGCTTTAACTTAAGTTTTTTTTTTAAAACAATTACGAATTTACTACGAATTGACGAATTAAATCATTTTTTTACTACTAAGAGAAGCCTTACATTGACCTTCATATGATTTCTGATACAACAAGTAAATACTTCAAGGTATTCTTTAGTGAATAACCAAAAATCTTGAAAAATTAATGTTGTACATAGTATTTACTAATTTTTTCTTAAGCAAAAATCTTAAAAAATCCAAGTAAAAGCATTTACTTTTTCATGCACTCTTAACGATTTGCGTATTGTGTCAAAGACCTTAAATCCATTGGAAGAGTAACATTAAAACGTATACTTAATTCTTATAATGTTTGTGTATTAGTAAAAAATAACTTCATAGTCAAGTGGAAAATTATCTTTATAAATGTTTAAATACTTTAAAGAATTTACTAACCATAATCAAATATTTTAGTTAAACAAAAAGTAAAATAATTGATTTAGTAAATAACAAACTGATTTATTTGGCCATTTACTGCCAGATTCTTAAGTTATTCTAATACCAAATTGCTTAAATTTTTAATCGACATACTTGGCAACTAAGAATACATCTACAAAGTGAACACTTTAATTACAAAAATCAGGATAATAAATAAAGCAACAAACAAAGAAAAAATTACAACACAAAACACAACAAACATCTACCATAAAGATTAATTAAAAAAAATATCGGGGAGTGCCGTGTCATCTTCACGGCTGTAAGTATTTTGCGTGATAATTAGGGTTAGGAATTTTAAGTTCTAAAAAATCAAAAATATGTTCCTAAAATATGTAATAAAAAATGAAAAATATGTGATCAAATTTTGAAAAGAAAACTAAAACTAGACCCTATTTTTTAGCTATAAAGTTGCATACACTTACTTTCCTGGGTTAAAAATTATTGGAGAATTAGCCAAAAATGGTTTCACATCCATACACCTACAAATTTGGACTGGTAAGCGATACTTACTTCAAAAGACCACCGTAACGGTTGAGATAAAAATATTCACGCTATTAAAGCCAGTTTTAAGCTAAGAATAACTAAATAATGCTCATATTTGTCCTCAACTCAAATTGTAATCCGAACTCAATTTTTAATTTGAATTGCCATCAAGATTATATTCAATTACAGTTTAGAATTCATATTGTTACGTTTTTTGCCTTGTCAATTAAGGTTCGTATCTCTGAATTGTGAATAATACAAAATCAATTTAATTTATCACCAACGAATTTATTTATTTCACAAAATTTATTACAACACAGTTTATCAATAA
Organism: Tipula vernalis; assembly: GCA_958295665.1. Classification (NCBI taxonomy): domain Eukaryota; kingdom Metazoa; phylum Arthropoda; class Insecta; order Diptera; family Tipulidae; genus Tipula; species Tipula vernalis. The sequence continues at coordinate 398,066,020 of OY282559.1, forward strand.
AAATTAACAAAATCACTTTATATAAATTATTCTCAAATTTTACTGATCACTTTTACTTTTTATTTTACACTAAATACTTTTTAAGAGTGATTCTTTAATTTCTTTAAATCTTACGCTATCGCTTAAAAATTATTAATAATAATCTTACAAGTTTACACTATCGCGTTCCAAATACTAATAATCTAATTCGATCTCGTTCGCCTTTTTATATACACAAACCAAACTTCTCGAAAGTTCATGACTTTTCTAGTTAGAATAGCGTAGAAACATTGCGTAACAATTTTATCATGGAAAATTCCATTTTAGTACAGTTAAACATTGAGCTAGTAATTTAGCTTCTTCTATCACACCCTAGGTGTCACCGTCACAATATTCTTTTATACATTGGGCTCATACTAAATTTTTTTTTTTTGTTTTATTGAAATTATGTTTCGTATAGCAATTTTTAGTAATTTCAATTAAAATTTGATTTGGAATATCAAACAAACACTTATCGTATCATTTTAAAATGTAAACATTGTATTTTAAATTTTACTCAAAATTAGACCTCAATTCCTCCATCAATTTTGTCAAATCTAGTTTGGAACTTAGCCTATTTGTAATAAAAATATCACAAAATTTCTATCAAATCGCAACCAAAATTTTGGAATTCAGAACAGGGAATAACAATCAGAATTTTATCCTCACTAAACATAAAATGATGCTCAAATTTATTTTATAATTGTCACTCAATCTTTAATTTTTCCCTTGCCAGTCCAATTCGAAATACAAACTCAACTTTAAACTTGACTTACTCAGATTTCTGCTCAAAATTCTAATACAAATTTAACAAACCTTTTGGCGCAAACTTTAAATTCTACTCTATAAATTTCTAATAACACTCAAATTTTTCTTTTATTCACTTGCAACTAAAGCTGAAGTTGCACTCCAATTTTCTAATCAAGGACATTTAGACAAAGCTACATACATAGGTTGAAATTTGGACTTAATTTGTAAACAAATTATAACAATATGTCTAGCTTAATTAAATTATTCAAACTCAATTTTTAAATAATTTTTAATTAAATTGCATCCAAATTTTTGCTCAAACGCTCGATTGGAATGAAATTGAATTTTTTAAGTCCAAAGTTTGTTCAAATCTTATTTTACCCTGTTCTAAATAAAAATTTTGCTTGAATAATCTAAACTAAATTTTTAAAATTCACTCAAACTGTTATTTAAGGCCGTCAGTTAAACTCTGTTGCTAATGTAAGTTCTTACTTAAGATTTTATTCAATTACGTTTAAAAATTGAAATGCTTCTATTATAAAACAAAAAGCATTCAGGTTTTTGCTCAATTTCTGATTTTCTAGTTGACAAGAAGTGCATTAAATATTTTGCTTTAATGGTTTCAAAATATCTTTCTCACAAGCAATATGTAGAGGACAATTTCTACTTAAAATTTCACTCAAACTCATTATATCGAGTTTAGAATTCAAAATAATTTTCTCTCTTTAAAATTTCGTTATCCTAATCAATTTCCTCTTTGGTTTAATGCAGTTGACCAATTTAGACTATATTTATGTTCAAAATTCTATTTATCATTTTGTTCAACTTCGAAAATAGCTTGGAGTTCCAATTTCTAACTAAAAATCTTAATTTTTTTCGAATCCATTTTGATTTGAAACTAAGTTACTAGTCTGAATGACACTGACATATTAGAAGGAAAATTACAATAATCAATTAGTAGAATACCTAAATATTTGTTAAAACTTTGTTAAATCTTTAAATTTCACTCAAATTTTTATTTCAATATAATTCAATGGGCGTGATCAAAATTACAATCAACATTCAAATACAGTTTCGAAGTTTAACTTAATTTCGGATTAAAATGTCATTCAAAGTAGATTCAAATCCCGATGGAATTGTAATCTAATATTCTTGATGCATCCAAAATTTTATTCGAATCCATTAAAACAATTTTCTTTTCCAGTCTAATTTTTTGATCAAATTCAAATTGGTTTCAAAATATGTAAATTAGTTTCCCCTAGATATATCAATTCTTTGCTCCACCTTTGCATTTCATTTTTTTGTTTTCTTATTGAAAACCTACTCAGTACATGTATTGTGCAATGAAAATTTATATTTCTCTCAAAATTTTGTGAAATCAAAATTCGAGTTGTATCTTAATTCCTATATATCATTTATGCAAAACCATTTTTTTAAATTTAAAATCTTAATTCAAACGTCACGCACAATTTCCGATTCAAATTTATAAACTAAATTCAAAGAAAATTTGGTTTAGTTATTTGAGGTCAAATCTCGTCTTGCAACTCAATTCTTACCTAATTGCTATAAAAATTATGCTTAAATCTAGTTTGGAACAACAAATGTACACTCAAATTTTTGCTCAAAACCTAGCAGAATGTGCTAATCAATTTTTAACCCAAGTAACACTGTACAACAATTTGTATAATTTAAACTCCTTGCAAAATATAGTCTCTAATCCAGAAACATTTTGTTACTATCTATTTTAAATTTCACTCAAAATGTTGCTGACGTCGTAGATCAAATTGTAACTCAATTAAAATTGTATCTGTTTAATTTGAAACTGAAAATTTATCGGTTTAAAACTGTAGGTTTTTTGTAAATCCACTCAAGCCCTTGTTGGAAGTTTTATTCATATTCACAAGATGTTGTTCAAATCTAATTTGTAATTCTATTCTATTTTTAAATTTTTAAATCCAATTTAAGTTCCGATATGTTGAAATTCACAAATGTATGTTGACTTTTCTCACGTAAATGGCACACAATATTTTACTAAAATTGTTTGACTTCTAATTTTTTTCATTTCTAAATTAAATTTAAAATTTGGCCTAATTATTCTACTTACAATTATTCGGATTAAAAACTAGTTTTCGGTCGATCCCATTTTGAATATGAATATCATTACAACTGTTGCTCAAGTGCATAAATGGGGTCTAATTGCATTTGCTAGGCTTTTATAGTTAAGGAATTTTAACGCTTGTTTGATTCATTTTAATTACGATAAATCTTGATTTTTGATTTATCAAATTTTAAGCTATGAAAGAAGAATTATAGAAAAATTAAAAATATTTGGAATAAACCATAAAATATGTGGTAAAACTTACAATAAGTGGAAATATTCAAAAATATTTAAAATTTACTTGTTCTAAAAAGAATAACTATCCAACAAATGTTTGATTTGGATTTCCGAAATAAATTTTTTTTTACTTAAGAATCCTAAGACTAGTGATAACGTTGATAAGGTGTTGAGAATAATTATTTTAATTTAATATAAATCATCTGCCTCAAGTCCTCTAAGCACAAATTGACTTCAGAATGGCTCCGATCAGATGAGGCATTCCCCCGCTATAGTGCTCTCAAACTATGTAAATTGCTATTTTGTAGTTTGTAATTTTAATTAAAATGTATGTGAATAATAATTATTTTATTGTAAAATAATTAGCCACCACTATTTTTTTACGCCATAAATGGCAACAGAATTGTTACGATCGGATGGGCCATTCTGTTGCTTGTCTCTCCGCCTGATGACTTCATTGCGATTATGCATAGAAGCCTGACGGCAAGCCTAAGCAATCATACATTTAAATTAAAGGTAATGCCTACAGTTCATGAGTAATTGCCCAATACCAAGGGCAACATTTCATGTCAATTTTCTGAACATGCTCTGTAAGGCGTTATCACGTCAAAAATTCTGCGGATCTAATCCTAGAGATTTTCCCAATTGGCTAGATACATAATGAAGTTCTAGTTACTTCATTATATGTATTTAGCCAATTTTCGACAGATTTTATTCATATTTAACATGCACAATGTTGGGATCCTAAAATGTTTTTTTGGTGAAGTTTTAAACAGGCATACTTCTCTAAGACTTCCTTGCATTGTATGGGCATTAAACACACACAAATAAGGGGTTTCCTTGAGTTTTTCGATTTAGTGAATATAATTCGCTAAGTCAGTACGTTTGTACTTGGCACTATCTGTGTTAACTATAAATAGTATTTTTCTAAGTTGGTCGTAGATACCTGATGAGTAGACCAACTTTGCAGTACAAAACCAAACTGCCAACACAATGAGCTCAAGGAAAGTTGTCGTTTTTTGTTCATGATTATTACACTTTGTATAACTCAAAGGATAAAGTAAGGGGGATTGATATTTCTACTTTTTAACGTAGATACGTTATGAATAATTTGACCTTCAAAGGTACAATAGAAATAGTACGCTAAAATTATTTTTAGCGAAAATTCTTAAATTTAGTAATTTAGGAAGGAGCTGCTATTTCTTATCAAATTTTAGTAAAATTTAACATGTGCGCCGGAAATGCGATTCTAAAATGATTAGGATTGAACGTGGCTATTTCTAAACCGGGATATTGGCTATTACTTAAAATGGGATTCGAAAATGACTTTTAGATAAAATTCTGAAATATGGCCAATTAGGATGGCACTTGATTATTCTTTAACCGATTATTTTAGAATTCGATCACATTTTAGAATCTCATTTCACGCCCATATTCCCAGGGTATATGGCAGGTATATTCCCAGAATTTCACCTAAAAATTTTTTTAGGATATATTGTCCAACGTTTACGTCAAATGTCATCATAATCGGTTGAGAAATATGGCAAATTGTACCATACATTTGCCATATTCCAGCACTTCATCCAAAAATTATTTTAAAATACGAGACAAAAAAAATAAAATAAAGACAAAACTAAGTTCACCCCAAGTAGCCAAATTAACGATATTTATCCAAAAATTGTTCTAGAAACTCATGTGTATTGTAACTGTCGAATTTCATAGTAATCGGTTAAAAAATAGCGAAGACTACACATTCGTGTAGTTCTCAATTAAAATATATTTAAAATTTAACCAATAATTAATGTATCTAAATTAATTTCTATTAAAACTGCCCAATTTTCATAAAACAATTATTTCGATTGAAATAGTGACGCATATATACGTATATGTAAGCCCCTGATCCCTATAACTTCTAGTTATTTTATTATGTATGTGCCCAAAGGAAAAATACCAATCTATTGTCAAATCCACAGAACAAATTTTATGGGTGACGATCAGTAAAAATAAATGAGGTTTTTTGATGCTGCGGGAGCTTTTGTTTGTGACATTTGTAGATACACGTATAGGCCCCTTGTGGGTACTCCGGTTGCTGGGGAGCCTATAAATGTCTTTTTGGGGAACGGCTAATCCACTGATCGGCCACTACCTGCTTCGTTTCGTATTCCCTACGGTTGTATGGGAATACTGGTCACTTTAACCGTCAGCCGTGGAAAAATAACAGACCGACGGCAATTTCCTACTTGATTTCAATAAATGCACCAACACAAATTTATCGTTATTAATTATTTTTTATTGTTTATTAAATTGGGCGACATTAATTAATGCCCTAGAAAGTACAGTGATTATTTAAGGGCATCGACTATAATACCATAAACGGCTAATTGCCGTATTTTTTATTACAAGAGCAAAACGTATTGCTCGTAGTCGATTGGCCAAGTAACTAATTTTTTTCTTTGTAAAAAAACAACTTTTTAAATGCTAGTTTTTTAAAACGGTTTCTGTATTTTCTTTTAAATAATTGTTTCCATATTTTACCTTTTTAAAATGAGCTCTATGGACAATACCGAAAAGTTACTAAATTTTCTCATTCGGAGCTCGCATTGTTCAACCCTTTCTGTTTTGACGTTAGTGATGACCTTTCGCATTAATAATTTGCCAAAAGGGCTCAATCACCACACACGCTTCTGCATCGTCAACCGCAAAATGACTTTTGTAGAATTTAGTATTCTACCTTTGCTGATAAACTACTGATTTTTACAATTGATCGAAATATTCTCCACCATAACATCTACTCTTCTCGAATTATCTGGTTCAACACTAAATGTGTTATTCTATTGTATATTCAAACAAAGGGCAGGGTAAAACAAAATAATACAAAAGTGATCTTAAAAAACTTCACATCCTATCCCTTTTTGTCATTAGGTCGGAATCTATGGCATATCTCTCAGAAATCGCGTAAAGTTTCTGCTCTTGCTTATGAGAATTGGAAAGTAACGTCAAACATTTTGAAGAGAAATCCGGTGTTAACAGTTAATTTACCATAAGTGTTTTTCAATTTTTTTTTTTCATTCGAATTTTTTCTGAATTCAATAGGAAATACAAGATATACCTCAGACAGAAATTAGAAATAATAAAAAATGTTTGGTGTGGGGATTTAAAGAAATTTATCAAAGAAATTCTTTTGGAATTTGTTCGTCCATTATAAAAGTCCGAATCTATTGTCAAATCGTTCGCTTAGAAATTTTGATGGATTTGTTTCGGAATCATTTTTGACTTGCTTCCGTAGATTTATTTCCATACTTCACCTGCTCAAATTTTTATTTATAATTTTAAGAATTATGAATCTGCGCTTGCAATTGTTTTCCTAAATTATAATTTATATATGGAAAATTGCCAGGAGCTTTGAACATGGACAAAATTTGTAGAATGCAATATTATTCGTTGATTTTGGTTTGGTTTCTTTCTTGCTTCTAGGCTTGGTTTATTTTCATAAAGAACAACAAGAACTTTAAAAAAACATAAAAATTTTTCAGTATACATCCGATTCTTTCCGCAATATATGTAACGCAAAAGAACACATTGGTTTAAATTATACGCAGCCATAATAAACATCCATAAATATGCTCAATTATGTTATAATCATTATTGCGGATTTTAAAATCCTAATCCACGTTTCAACACTTGTATATAAATTTAAGGCACGATATATTTACTCCGCACATATAGATCATAATTTTTCACAAATAAATCCCCGAACCAACACCATCCGTTTACTTTAAATACATTTTTTAGCGAAATGTGTAACGAAATATGTATATGGCGAATAAATCTTAGGTTGACTGTGTTGTGTGTTCCCGCCATAATATTCCCATGTACCTTTAGTAGTTAAAACAACAACGACAAGCTGTTCAATTTTTTTTTTTCGGCAAGTACCTAATACACATATAATTTATTTTATTACTCAACAAAATATGTTTAATGTAACCTTAATATAAAATTTATACATATATCTTCATAAACATACAACACTAGATTTATGTATACATAATATTTATTGTGTATGTTTATCAAACATTTACTGCAAAATATCGCTTGACCATTACAAAATCATAAATCGGTACGTTATATTTTATAAATTTTGCCAGAGTAAGTCACTTCTAAAATAAATAAAAAAATTATCGAATAAATGTACGAACAAATAGACAAAAAGGTTTGACGACATAGGGGTAACCTTTTCTGAATCTAATGCCCGAAAGGGTAATCATTTTGTTTAAACGTCCAAAGTCAATTTTTCGTGCTGACGATAGATAGATTTCAGTGTTTATTCAAGTCTCAAATTTAGTATAACCAACAAAACTTTCATCATTGCTATATTTAGAACATTAATAAAAACACGTAGAAAATTATTATCATTCAATATTTTCCTATCTCACTGTGTAAAGCCATATCGCACATCGCATTTTAAAGTTCCTGTCAGACAGCTATGAGAATAAAAAGAACTTTTGGTATACTCCCAATTTTTACGCGTACAAAGTTGTGATTGACTTTCTTTCACTATATACAAAACATCGATTCCAGAAAATTGCATTGATTCCTGAAAATTTATTGTAATTGCTACATAGGCCATCAAGTGTTGCTTACATGAAGTAAGGCAAAAGGTATTTATTTTGCTATTGTGAATCATGTAAATGTGTATCGCCATTTTTGCCATGATCTGCTATTGATTTCTGGGACATTTGGCAACTATCGTTTTGCACCGAAGACAATCCATATCAAATTGGTTATTGAATTGACTTCTGCGGCGTTCAGTACATCACTAAACAAATCATTTTAACAAATTTTGTAAGAGTGCTTAACCGTTAATATTTTTCACAGCAACAACAATTAATTTAGCTATGGTTTTAACTTTCAAAACTTAAAAGCTGTAAACTAAATAAATATCATACATCGGTTGAACTTTAGTCAAACATGGGTAAACAAATTAAATTGCTCCTTGCATATCAAAAGTATTTGCCATTTTAATATAGTTGACAACAACAATTTTATTGAATATTTTGACAACAACAACTCATCCATTTTTTTTTTTTTTTTTTTTTTTTTTTTTTTTATTAGGCTTGGCTCCTACATAAAAAGGAGCCATATCGCCAAAAATCATATTTATAATTTTCTGTTACATATTTTAATTCAATTTACATTTTTAATAATATTTTCCTCACTCTTAAAAAGAACCAGATTATCCCCTCACATATTCCATCGGCTAGTAAATATTTGTTTCGTATTAAATTGTTATTCCACTTATCCTAATAAATTCATACATTTCCTTGTAAGCCAAAAAATCACCCTCATTCATTAAATCACTTAGATTTCTTGCATTCCGAAGGATGTTGAACTTTGATCTATATTGGCTATATCTGGGACAAGCCAATATGAGATGTTCAACATCCTCCACACTTCCACACAACTCACAATCTTTGTCCTCACTCAAATGACGTTTCCACAAGCATTCCTTCCAGTTTCCATGGTTCAGCCTGATTCTCTCAACCGTTCGCAATATTCGCGTATCTCCTTTGAGCTCCTTAAAGAACGGAATTCTCAAAGGAGTACCACGGAGCATGCTGTACTTCATTCCTTTCGTTAGAATTTTCTCGTTAAATTCACTCTCCCATTTTCTCCACAGATTCATTTGAAACATTCGAAGTACATCTCTTGCATCATTCCTTTCGTACTCCTGAACCGTGTCATTCAATGTACCCTTTTTAGCTAACATATCGGCTCTTTCATTCCCTTCGATCTGTCTATGTGATGGGATCCATTGTATGGTCACATCACGTTGACAGTCTCGAACACATTCAAAAATTAAATCAACATACACATTGCCTTCCCTTCCACCTCCACATTTTAGCAAACATAAACCACTCTGGGAATCGGAAAATATTACTATTTTCCTTTCCCCTTCATTCACAGCCAGTTTAATTCCTTCAAACATTCCAATCAGTTCAGCGTTCATTATACAGATGCTTTTGTCCACTTTAAAATACTTTTCCACACTCTTACCAGGCATAAATACACCAACACCCACTCCATTCTCATTCACACTAGCATCTGTATAAACTATATCATCTTGCACGTACCGCTGACTGATTTTCCCAAACATAATTTTAGCGATAACTTCATTCATTCCCTTATTAAATTCCTCCATATTCAAACATACAGTAAGATTATTAGGAACGGGTTGCGGACCAGCATTGCCTATACTCAAAAACATGTTCAAGTTTTCAAGTGCAATACTAGTTCTATATGTCGGTTTGTACACCGCCCTATTTTGTAATCTTACTATCATCTCGTTCCAAAACTCATTTTTCTTAGTTATCATTCGCACTGTCTCTCTCACTGTGATCCACTCTCTCTTGTAATCGAGAGGTGAATCACCCATTTCAGACCACAGAGTGTGTATTGGGGTTGAGTTAATCGCCCCCAATACCACTCTTGCACATGCATTTTCTACTTTCATTAATTGGCTAAAAGCCCCTTTCGAACCATTCCCATACACACTAATACCATATCCAATTTTGGAGGATATAAGGGCCTTCCTTAACATGTCAGTCACACTCGGATGAGCGCCCCATTTAGGTTTGCTCACCCGTTTAACCACATTCAAACGTTCCTTGCAGTTATCTGCCAAAATTTTCATATGCTTCCCAAAATTCATACGTCTATCAATCCAAATACCCAAATACCTGTACGCATTTACTTGTTCAATACTTTGACTATCAACACTTATATTAACATTTGCAACATTTGTTCTGAAACTCATATAAGCACACTTATTAGGATTCACTCTCAGATTCAACATTTTAAGTTTTTGAATTAAATCATCTACCCCCTTTTGCGCTCTTTGAGCCGCCACATCAATACTTCTCCCTTTTCCAATTACTACAAAATCGTCTGCAAATTGCAGAACGATTTGATTGTCTGTATTGATGTGGTGTATCTCGCTGGTATATAGGTTGAACAGAGCTGGAGATATTCTACTTCCTTGCGGAAGTCCAATATTTGCAACTCCCTCCAACCTAAAACCACTTCCATTCAGAACCATTTTTCTATCAGTCATGAAATCTTTTATCCACATACATATTTTCCGTGAAAATCCAAAATTCGATAGAATTTGTTGTAATTTCCACGGAACCACATAATCATAAGCTCTTTCAATGTCCAAAAATACCGCAACAGCTTTCAAATTATCCTTTCTTACTTCCCAAACAAACTTTTCCACACACTCAATTGCAGAGTGGTTCTTTCGAAATCCAAATGTTGTCGATGGCAACAAATTATTTTCATTCACAAAATCTTCCATGCGCTCTTTCATCATTCCATTTATGATTTTTATAAAAACATTCAACATACATATGCCTCGATAATTTGTTGCCACATCTGGATCTCTATCCCGTTTAGGGATAGGAACCACCCTGCTTTCTTTCCATTTGTCCGGTATTTTTGAACCCATCCACACTTTGTTGAGTATCTCAAGCAAATTATGTTTTGCTGAGTCACTCAACAACCGAATCATCTTATAACTTACTCGGTTTGTCCCTGGAGTGGTAGATTTTGATCTATCTAACACTCTCAGGAACTCTCCCCATTCATACATACAATCCATTCTTTCATTTCTACTCATTCTATCAATTTCATTAATAACGTTCAAATCATTGCTTACATTCAATATCATTCTTATAAATTCTTCACCTTTTTCTCTGTTCTCACATACCACATTGCTCACATTAAAATATTTACCATTCACCCTATTAAACAAACTCCATACATCCTTAGTTGTGGTTCTATGTGTCATTTGGGACACATATTCCCGCCAACTTTTCCTTTTTGCTCTGCGAATAGCCTTTTTCAATTTTCCATTCATTTTACCATACATAATCTTATTATCACTACTCTTATTCCTATTAAATTCACGCAAGGCTATTCGCTTCCTTTCATACCAGTATTGAACTTCATTGTTCCACCAACCATTCACATTAATCTCTTTCATATCCACAATTTTTGTACACAATTTATTTATTCGTTCAATTTCACTATCTAACCGGCTTTGATTTATTTCATTTTCTCCGAGAATCTCATTCATCTCATTCACCCATTTCCTGTTATTCATTAATTCACGTTTTTTCCTAAACACTCGATTATCATTCATGATCATTTTGATCATGAAATGATCACCACCCAAATTCTCTTCTTCAACATTCCAAGTGACCCGGCAGGCCAGTTCAATAGTTGTCAAAGACAAATCTATTGCGCTGGCCGTGCCTCCCACATTCGCCATTCTAGTTGGCCTTCCATCATTCAAGAGCACCATATCGGAGTCTTGAATCAGGTCGGCCAACTGTTTTCCTCTTACGCAATTGTCTAAACAACCCCACATTCTCGCATGCGCATTCATATCTCCACATACAATCAGGTCACTTTTATCTCTCACCCACTCAAACAATTTTTTAAAATCACTCAAGGCTTTTTTCCTTTCATCTTCATCACGCACATGGGTTACATACACGCTCACTAGTAACAGATTTCTTTCCAAATTCGTCGTTGAGGCGGCAATTGCTTCAATTACCTCAAAAGCGGGTAACTGTGTCTCTTGAAGCGTAAGATTTCTGTCGTACATTATTGCCACTCCACCGTAACCATCGCTTCTTGGTTTGGAAAGAAATCTGTACCCTTTCACATACAACGTCTTATTCATTCTCTCATATGTTTCACTTACAAGCATCACATTCATTTTATTCTTGGCCAGATAATTTTCCAACATACTTTTTTTCGCGTAAAAACTTTGTATGTTTATCTGGCCAACAATAATTCTTTCACTCATGATCCACATTCACACAAATAACAATTTGTACATACCAATTAAAATATGTTCAGGGAGAATCCGTTTCCAAAATTTAACAAAAATAAATTTTAAAGAAATAATAAAATTTTGTTGCATGCCTCATAAAGATGTTGATGTTGCGAGTTGTTGTCCCATATTTTTTATTGTTGTCCAGTTTCTCGTTTATCTATTATCGATTTTTATAATTTATTTATGATGTACGTTATTATCAAGTTTCATCGGTGTTGGTGGTACAATAAAATTTTCATTGTTGACTTCCGTACTCAACGTAGTTCTGTTATATTTGTCAATGAACGCTATTCGGTTTTTTGTGCTTGTGTACCGAGTTTTTTTGTGTGGTCGACCGCGTTTATTTATATTTACGTTTACTGACCCATCTTCATTTTCGGTATCCATACACGACGAATCTGTCTCTGTTTTTCGCTCGTTGACGTTGTATTCTTTTAAATTAACCATTTTTTTGCTCGTTTCGATTTTTGTTTCTGCCTGTGCGTGTAACATGTCAATTTTTGCTACATCGCTATACTTGACTCGTTCTTGAATGGTAATTGATTTTACGGTATTTTTGTCGACCGTGCTTGTTTGTTGTACGTGTTGTGATTGTCCTTGCGTGTGTACATGTTGCTCATCTGGTATTTGTGGTTGTAGTGTTTGTTGTTGTAGCTGTTGTTCTGCTATATTGGTGATATTACTTAAAAGTGGACAATCTTGTTTTTTATGTGAATGATCTCCACATTTATAACATCTCTCTTTCATGCCGTCGTAAAAAATTCTTACTTTAATGTTTTGAATATATAAAAATTGCGGTATTTCTCGCTCTATCTCTATATACACGCCTCTTACTCCCGAAAAAACTGGTAGCAGTGAGTTTACTCCAAACTTTTCACGTCTTGTTGAGTGTATATTACCAAAACGGTGCAAGGCCTCACTCAGTGTTTTATCAGTGATTTCTGGTGGCAAGTTAAATACCCTTACGTACCGCATTATTCCACTTGATCCTTTTACCGTTACCTCGGTTGATGTTGCATTAACATAATTGAACGTCAAAACATGTATTTCTCGTAAAAATTCTAGGTATCTCTCTTCTGTGTTGAACTTTATATAAATACACCGCTCGTACAAATCCTGGTACAACGTATGTATGTCTTTAGCCGTTAGCCCATTGTTCAAGACAAATTGCATCATTTCTTGATCTGACGGTTTAGCATCTGTCTTTTGAAACTGTACTTTTACAGTGTTTTGTCTTAAACTATCCATTTTAACTAATCCACAACCTTGTTATAAACAGGTATTAAATATAACCACTGCGCAGAATTGCGCTTATCAAATTTGGAAAGCACTAATATCACAATATTTTTCAATATTTAAAATTCACTAATTTTTATTTTTATTTTGTAATTCGCTCTATACGCCACAAAGGTTGACAATCGAATGAACAACTCATCCAGTTAGTTTTTATAAATTTGATGATATTTTACATGTCGATGATGAATTACTAAGAGTTTATTTTTGATAATTTAACTGGATTATATGTTTAGCTTTTTCTAAGTTTGAGAGCACTCACAAAAACCCCTAAACACAGTAAATTTCATAAATAGATTAAACTTTGTCTAAGACTGTGTACAAAAATTTCGAATATTAATTTATTTCTCAACTGCAACATTAAGATATTTTTCACGTTAATGATGAATTACTAAATGTATTCCATTTAGTGGCGTAACTAGGTACCCGCAGCACCTGCAGCCGCGATGGTCCCACACTTGTTAAGGCCCACGAGGTTTCCTTTATTAGTTCAAATTTAAGTAAGAGAAAGAGAAAATGAAGAAATCATTCCTGTGGCTATTAAATATTTTCTTAAGACATGCTCAACCATTTATTTTCGGTTCTGAATCCATAAAAAAAAAATGCTTTAAAGTTCTGACCGATATTTAGATTTAGTGGAAAATTAGCTCAACTCGTTTGAAATCGGACTGATCCTTTAGTCAAATAAATTCAACCATTTACTTTGCTTAGAAAAAGTTGGCTTTGATGTACAAACAAACAAAATTTCTCTTGCAAATGGTTAAATTTGATTTGAAAAAGGGAGCTTATAGCCTACATATATTATATCACAAATCTTAGAACCTATTCGAAGATCAAGATTGTTCAATATTTACGAAATTATTAGATACTACTTTAGGTTTCCATTATTATAGCATATCATCTTGTTGAGCTTAGCCTTAACTTGCTTAGTAGCATTAGTAACATTAAGTCACTTCAAAAATAATTCCATATTTACACGAATTTTCGGAATTTTTCAAAATTTTCATTGTATTTCTAGATTTGTACAGTCTTTCCGAAATTATTCATTAATATCCAGATTGTTACGTATTATTGAAATTGTCAGAGATCAATCGACATTCATATAATATAGAGATTTTTAGAATTTTTCTGGGGTAAGCGAGATTGGTTTGCGCGGTTTTTTGAGTTTTTCGTTTTTAAGACCTTGCAGAATTACACACATAAATCAAAAAGCTCAAAAATGTTAAGATCAAACCCAAAAAGTATGAATTAATATTTAGCTAAAACTAAAAGTTCGACCTTTTTTTTCAAATACATAATTTATCTTCATAAAACATTTTAACAAAAACCTCAAATTATGTTAAACCTCACAATTGTTAAGTTCAAACCAAAAAATTGTAAATTAATTATCAATCTTAAAGCTCATTGGAAACAAACTTTCTAACTAACTTTCTAAATGTTCAGAAATGTTAAATTTAAACCGAAGTAAAAAGTATAAAATTATTATCAAGCCTAAAGCTAATTGTTAACAAATTATCAAAGTTTATCCCAAAATTCTGCCGCCCTTTTTAATGCAAAATTTCTGAATAAAATAATTTGATTCAAAAAGCTTCGATAATGAAAGCTTATATTACAATACCAAGTTTCCTTTTAAAATGGTTTGGTTTGACTAAAAGCTCTTGATAATTCACGTTAAGAACAAACATACTAAATTATCTCTAAATTCCGTTACTCTTTATAAAATCGATTATACTCAGTAAAATAGTTTGGTTTAAAAAGCTTTTCTAATTGGAAGCTGTTAAAACCAATAGTTATGGACCTTTTTTTGCAACACAACATTTTAACTCATAAAACATTTTATCAAAAGCCTGAAATTATGAAAAGGCTCACAAATGTTAAGTTCAAACCTTAAAAATATAAATGAATTATCAAGCTTTAAGCTCAATGACCAGAAATACTCTGAATTTATCGTAAAATACCATCTTATTTTATAATATCAAATTTTAGAGTTAAACGGTTTGGTTTGAAAACCACTCAAAACTAAAAGCTTTTGCTTATTGATGATTAACTCTGGAAACAAATTTTCTACATGTTGGCCAAAATTCCGTCACCCTTTGTAAACTCATATTTCTAAGTAAAATGATTCGGTTAAAATCTTTGATAATTAGAAGCTTATAAAACTAGAAGTTTTTGATTGTTTGCAAATACATAAATTATTTTAGCAAAAACGAAAGGCTCAAGGTCAAAAGTTAAGTTAAAACCCAAAATTGTTGAAATTAATTATAAAACTAAAACTAAATTTGTGATGCTTTATCGATATGTTTAAAAATCGTCAAAGCATTGCCATCTACTCTCGAATTCAGAGACATTTAATTAATGCAAGACTAGACAATAGGAAGAAATAAGTTTTTAACTAAAAGCTTTACTTGTTCATAGGTACAAGAAGCATTATTCGGGGCCCAAAAAAGGGTTCGGGGGAGTGGGAGGGGTGGTGGCGAAATTTGTAGTTACGGCACTAGTTTTGTGTTAAAAGTTTCAGAAGAATATTGAAAAACTGTGAATGTATTAATACAGGTCATCAGTATGGGCCATTTCTTTTAAATAAGCGTACGCGATGAGTCTCTCGGCCTCATACGGAAATTTTCACATTAAAATCAATTTTATTAAATATTTTTAGAAATTCAGCGTAGCTACTGCAAATCGCCAGAACAAACATTTTTAGTATAGCTCCCGCACTGGCTTGTTCAACCGTCCAAGTTCAGGAGGACACATGAAGGATTTAGGTTTTTTTGTGCTAGTACCTACGTTTTTAAATACATGTTCAATATTTTGATTCTACCTACTACTACATAAAACTTGAACAATATCTTGGATGAATGTTTGTTGTACTAAAACTAAAAATAATTGTTTACGCCAGCTATTGGCTGTTTTCCAATTGGTGCCATCCTTCTCCTTATAGTATGTTTCATCGATGGGTAGTTCAAAAAAATTCTGACCATCATGGGATTCAGATGATTCTTGTTCATCACAGTCAGAGTCGTTTTCCAACACATCTGTTTCGTTCTCACATCTGATTATGCCAACACATAATCATAATCAATTACTTAGGACAATGAGTCTATCAAAATTAAAATGAGTCTCCGGGACTCAACCCGTACCGATTATAGAGTTAAAACTCAGACAATCAAACATTTTCTCTTTAACAATTTTCTTAAACGAAACAAAAATTCTCAGAATAGATATCCACAAAACTAAACTCTTATTTTTATTTTTATTTTTTGCACCGAAATTAATAAAAATCAATTTAATTTAATTTATCCACAAGTTAATCACAACGTTCCTCGTTATGACAGGTATGTACATTATATAGTTACTTAGTAGATTACATGACTAATTCGTTTAGTAAAAAAAAAATCGAAATTAGAATTTCTACTTTCGGTTTGTACATATTTCTCGTGTCAGTCTAAATCTCAATTTTTTACAGTGCTTCTGTTTGGTTTGTTTGGACACACGGTACATGATTCGACCACCATCATAAAAACAAAAAAATGTTCATCTGAAATATTAAAAATTAAATATTAATTTAATATTTTCAACTTGTTACTAGAACTATAGTAAAGAATAAACTCCTCACAGGATATAGTTAGATACAGGGTATAACAATGAAAAATGACGAAACCGAAGAAGAGAGTTAGATTTGAAATTTTTTCGGATTTGTTGTTGTTGTTGTTTCCTGTTGTTCGAAAACCCAAAAATAAATAATAAAATATTTTTAATACTTTTTGTGGAAAAGATTAAAATTTTGTGGTTTTTGGATTTAAATAGAGAAACAAAATGTATATAAATAAAATAATACTTTGGTTTTTATTTTTAACAAAAAAATTGACGAATATTGTATTACATAGAATCATATAAGACTATACATTTTATTAAAGTGAGATCGTGGAGATGGGGGCGATATGGTTTATTTTCCTATGTTTTATGTCAACATTTATTTATATTTTGACGTAATTTATTTATTTTAAAATAAATAAATTAATTCTTGTCTAGATTAATTAAAAATAATTAAAATAATCGTTTTATCTATAGCTTTGAAGTAATTGTGTTTTGGTGTAACCTTGTGTTCTTGAAATGTGAGTTTTATGTTTTACTCACTCGTTATGGTTTGTGGTATATTTTTCGTCGAATTATTTTAATATTTTGCCAATAGAGCCACCAGCAGATCATGAAAATGTTCTAGTCCTTGTACCAAAAAATTCTACTTAATACGGAAATTAAATTGGCGAAATCTTTTCACCTTTCACTTTTTCCGAACAAAGACTATTGAGAAATTCCTTATACAATATTTAACATTTTCATTAAAATTGAATGTTAGATACAATACACAATTTGTAATGTTATATTAAAACTTGGAGGATTTCATCTAGTTATGTTTTTCATCGCAAAAATTAGTTCAGTGGTGGAGGCATCCGTTGAAATCAGTGGCATTGAATATTATTTAAAGTAAACGGATGGTGTTAGATCAGGGATTTATTTGTGAAAAATTCGAAAAATACGAAAATATCGTGTCTTAAATTTATATACAAGTGTTGAAACGTGGATTAGGATTTTAAAATCCGCAATAATGATTATAACATAATTGAGCACATTTATGAATGTATACTGCGTATAATTTTAACCATTATATTCTTCTACGTTACATACATTTTTTAAAGAACCGGATGTTTAGAAATATTGTCAAAAGGAAGTTGAGCACAAAGCATTTTATTATGTGTACTGGTAAACCTTTTGTGTTTTTGAAGTTCTTGCTGTTCTTTATAAAAATAAACCAAGCCTAGAAGCAAGAAAGAACGAATAATATTGCATTCTACAAATTTTGGCCATGTTTAAAGCTCTTGGCAATTTTCCATATATAAATTATAATTTAAGAAAACAATTGCAAGCGTAGGTTCATAAATATTTAAATTATAAACAAATATTTGAGCAGGTGAAGCAATTGGAGACTGGCAAGAATATTAAATTTAAATGTCATGAGTTCATTTGTAATATGGACCTAAATGATAATTTTAAAACTAAATAGCAAACAATTTATACAAGATTTAAAGTAAGATTTCACCCACATCAAAAATTATATGGAAAACAAAGAGCTTTAACGTCTGAAAAGGTCTGAAAATTAAGAATTTTCATAATAGCAATACATAACTTTACATGTTTACTAATTCTATCAGCAAAAGTTCGAAGCATTTCCAGAGACATATACACAAACTTTGACAATGACAACACGTAATGACTCCAAATTTGTATGTGGTGTGGTGTAAGTCTTAGTCGCCAAGTATTCCCATATGAAATAGTTGAGAGGATTTAAATTCGAAAAATATGGTGGCCATTGCTTAACGTCAATAATTGATAAACTTAAGCGATAGTTTTCTGGCACTAATTCAAGCTTATTCGGTTTAGGTGTTGCGAACCGTTTCGTGTAGATGATAATAATTTCTTTGATTTTTTTAAACTGTTTCGCATTTTACTGGCAGACCCCTGGCTACAAGATGCATCTTATATTTTTGGTGAATGCGACATTATATGGACGGTTTGAAAAACAACCTAACTCCCGTTATCGTTTTATCGCTTTGAATTTTGTTGAACGCGAAAGACGAAGAATTTGAATTATTTTTGGAGCTTTATTTAGTTCGGTAATAGCGAGACGAACTTTTTAGACATGTTAACTAAAAGTAAAGATGTTAACTAGAAGTAGAAAACTGTTTTTTCTTTTTCATAAAAGGACTTTATCCGGTGTTTGGTAGATTTTGCGAACAGAATGATGGCAATATATCGAACAACAATGTGCCTAAGGAAATCTTTAAAGGGAAATTTTTCGAAATAAATTAAGCACCGAAGACATAGTCAAATGTCAGATTAACATTTTTTGTTTTTTTTTTTTTTTTTTTTTTGATTAACGAACATTTGGTTTCCTTTTTTCTGGTGGAGCTGGAGTTCCTTTTTATTTTTATTATTTTAAATTTTTATGACTTTTTTAAGCCAAACTGGAATTTTCTAAACGCGAAAAAAATATTAATTTTGAGACTGTGAACGAACAATTCTTATTTTTATTCACAAATTTAAATTAACCATTTTGTACAAAAATTTAGAAGCCTCGAACGAGACTATTAAAATTTCATCCGTTTCAGTTTAAAGTTTTTTGCTGTAAAAACTTATTTTCTCTTGGTGCAACTAACATTTCGCCCGATGTGTGAATTGATTATTTTGTTATGTTAGCCGCTGAAAGAATAACTCAGCAAATTGCTACCCCATAAAAATTTTAACAGTCTCATATTCAAGGTTTGCGCATAACTTCAAAAAAGTTATAAAAAACAGAAAATAAGGGAACCCTAGCGTCGAAAAGGACCCCAAATTTTCTACAATTAAAATTTTAATCATTATTTGCGCAAGATACAAGCTTTTAAAAACAGGTTAATTTTTCGAAAAACTTTCCTGCTGCGTTTTTTTTTTTGTTGCGTAGTGTATTTCGAAAAATTTTCATAGTCTCTATTTAGGCTAAGATGAGTTTTGATTGAACTATTGGCGTCTGAAATATTTAAATGAAATTCTTAGCTTTAATTTCCAAAATTTGGGCAAAAAATATTACAAGATAAAATGTTTCACCGCTTTATTCAAAGATCGTTAAATCCGTTATATCGCGGTTTTAAATATCGGCTATTTCAAATTGTGTACGTTTTAGTTGTTTAGCTGAGATGAAATCCTATCTGAAGGATAATTTCAATATTAAGAATGTCAACTGTTGGCGTATTTTATCTTGGCGGATCACGGAAGGTGACCGGAATTTTTTTTCGTTTAAGATAAATGTAGCCGCTGCTAATTTTGATAATTTATTAAAATCATGTTCGTGGCCGGCTGGTTATTTAATTAAGGAATTTATAAACTGAAGCAACTACAAAAATCGTTCCTAATATATTTTACTGAAATGTTGGGCTAATGTTGTCGAATTCTATCGAATTTCTCAAGTTCGTCTACTCAACTAGCTTCCAGTTTAATGCCATCACCGAAACGAGGTTTCACAATCGCATAACAACGAGTATTTTCCTAATGACTATATCGTCTATATATGTGATAGATCCTCCAGAATAGTAGAAAACAGATGGACGATGGTGTGCTTTTTGGGGCTCACCCTTCTTTTACAAGTAAGCAAATTACAGTGTCTTATATGTTAAGGTTTTAATTTGTAAGAATATTTTTATTCATCATTTTTTATAAACCTCCTAGATCTTCTATTTATACGAAATTTGTAATTTGAGTCGCGTTGTTGATAATGTAATGGATCTAGGCGATTTTAACTTAAGCGATGTTCATTGGTCACTCGATCCTAAATCTATTGATTTATTTCCGTCAGACGCTTGATCTGCCAATGATTCTCTTCTGTTGGATTCGGTTTTCAGTTTAAACCTAAAACAAATTAACCTCTACTCAAATACATAGTGGCATAGTGAATTAACCTCTACTCAAATACATATGATTCATTTCTTGAATTGCGAATAACGCGGAACATCTACTTGTTCATAAATCTTTAGGACCTTATTTAATTGGTGAAAATGATATTCATCATGTTTCTATTGAAATCGAAACTTATACTATCGGTCTCAATGATAAATGCCGGATTTTTTTCGAATAATACCTATTATTTTAGACTAGAGGCTAAATACTGCCAGTATATTAAATCGATTGGAGCCAAAATTAAAAATGAACCTAAACATCGATGGATTTCCATCTACAATCAAATATAACAACATGCTGTTGAACACAGTTTCTGACATTTGCGCAGGGCTTGCAGACATTTTTCAATTAGTGTATAAAACGTATAATACTCAAATTGATAATAATCCCTTCAATAGAGCTTCCGAAAACATCCCTCAATTAATAATAACGGAGGATGACATTATCGAGGCCCTTATAGATTTTAAGGGTGGATGCGAACCAGATAGAATACCCTCATTTATTCTTTATCTTAATTAATGATAACTAATCATTTGAAATTTTATACAAAACATATCATCTCAACTTTCCAGCATGGTTTCATTAGTGGTAAAGTAACATCTACCATCCTTAATGGAGTCTAAGGCGTAGGCTGATGCAATTTAATTTGATTTTGCTTAAAGTTTTGACTCAATTGACCACAGAACTAATATAAAAAAAAACTTGTTGCGATTGGGGTTTATCCAAGGTTTCTGAAATGGATTGCATCTTACCTAGTAGACACGAAACAGTTTGTTTTATTGAATTGCATTAAATCAAATTTTATCTATTGCAATTCGGGTGTTCCTCAAGGCTTCCATTTTTGGCCCTATTATCTTTGTTTTATCTGTGAATAATGTCACCGATATATTTAAATTTTGTAAGGTTCTATTGTTTGCCGACGATTTAAAGATTTTTATGCGAACTCGGTTTTTAATTGATGTTGATATACTGCAGTCTGAAATAAATAGTTTATCTAGATGGTGCTTTGCTAACAGATTGTTGGTTAATATAAGGAAATGCAGTGTCATGTCGTTCTATAGGAATTCTAACCCTATAATTTCTAACTATTATTTAGACGGTAATCAACTTAGCAGAGTAACTTCAATAACGGATTTAGGAGTTATATTTCATACGAAAGTAACTTTATGTTTACAGCCAAGGTGGTCGCCTGCCGTCTTATGTAGATAGATGTCATGATCTTCGTATTGACACTTAAGGAAAACGTCGAAAATTGCCGCGGCTATGTTTCTGGGTGATTCTTTATGTGGACGGGTTAATTGTTTAAACCTCACTTCTACCTGGTGCATTTATGTTCCCAAACGAAATCTATACCAAAAGGAAATTTTATATGTCCCATGCCACAGGACCGAATATAGATGTAATGAACCGACGGCTACTGTGTCTAGGATATTTAATGAATATTATCATGTTTTGATTTTTCGCGGTCAAGGGAGATTTTCCGTGATGCAATTCGTAAATGTCATTTTTAACTAATGAAATAATAAAAATAAATGTATACCTAACACACATTTGTAAATTAGTTTTTTTGTAAAATTTTATTTTCTAAACTTATTTTGAGATTTGGTAAATTTTTATATTTCTATTGAATAGGTTCTTTTACTATAGAATGGTTTCAATTAAATTTGGTAGTTAAGTAATATTTTAGTAACAAATATTAAGCCCATAAATATCGCTGTTATTTTGTTCACTGAAATGTGAAAGCCTAGTCTCTAGCTTCAAATTTTCGAGAGGAAAAATGTCCAAATATTGAAAAAAAAAAAAATCTGATTAATGTACGCAGAACTTCGGCGGGTTGCCTATAACATATTACATGTTAAATATATCCATGTCAATTTGGTCATAAATTTCCTAAACCAGTGCAGGACTGAATGAGTTGAGAGCATGCAATCAACTAATTTTGCATTACCTGATATGATGAAATTAATGGTATTGGGTCTTTATCCATATCTACAAAATCAATTTTGTAGCTTTCAGTTTTAGTATGAGAGTTATAGTACACAAAACAACAAATTTATAAATTTTGGCATTTAGAACGCAATGTGGCCAGGTTTCAAAATTATAATTCAGATTTTATACCGCAAACAACTTGATCCAACAATTTCTCAGGGAAAGTCAAAAGTGGATTGTATAGAAAATGGGTTTTCTGAAGAAGGACTTTGTCAAAATGGGTGCCGACATAATCTATATCGTGTTCTAAAGCAATAAAACAATAAACTAAGCTTACTATCAAGATAAGTTTGTCAACTAAATTGAGTGGGGGGAAACACAAGCTATTTCGAATTTTTATAACAAATTTCGATTCACAGGCGAATTGCAATTCTTAATTTTTTCCTGTCCGCTTTGATTGTTTTCTATTGGAGAAACTGGGAGAAGTTTTACGCTGCACTACCCGCGAGCGAAAAGAAAGAGATATACGATTTCATATAATTGGCTGTTTGTTTTGTGTCCTCCATTTAGAGTGTTGCTAGTTATGTTTATTTTTCTTCTTCTTCTTCTTTATAAGAGGAGAGCCTGTGGTAGAGTAAAATTGAAATCTTCAGGCCAAATAATTCCTTATTTTTTTCTTGATGAACCTAAACATATGGTGTTTGTTATGTGACATTTTTCGTTACAAATTCATAGTGTATTTTACTTACATTATGGATTTGTAACGATGTTTGCGTTGGGTTTGGGCAAATACGTTAACATCTGCTCACAAACATAAAACTTTTTATTTGAGCTAATTTCTAATTGTAAATTAATATTAAAGCATAATTTGGTTATATTTTACACGGAAACAATGCTTCTCAAATTTAAAAGAATTTTGGGGGTAGATAAGCCTCAGTTGCTTTTAATAATTTTAATGCTTCTTGTGGGTGTCATTTGTGTTTGCAGCATGGTTTTCTTAGTCAACATTTTGATAGCAGATTTTGAACAACAATAACCTATTCCAGCTTGGATAGAAACATGTTCGCTTAGGTAAATAATTTTTTTTTTAACTATCTTCTTATTTATTTCCATTATCATTATTCAATTACCTGATATAAATTCATTTTTTAGAGATTAGTTTAATGATAAACTTTACAACTATAATCTTAATTTTTAATAATAATATATATTTTTTTTTTAAATAATTTTCTTAATTGTAACAATTGTGTACT
The DNA here is from genome assembly GCA_958295665.1 of Tipula vernalis. NCBI lineage: Eukaryota > Metazoa > Arthropoda > Insecta > Diptera > Tipulidae > Tipula > Tipula vernalis. Next base: position 398,089,985 of record OY282559.1, read on the forward strand.
GATATAACATATTTCATTAGGAAAATTTCAAACAAAAACCTAACAATGTGTACTTAAAACTAAATTATAAAATAAAAAATAAAAATAAGAACACTACAAACATTTAATTTGATTGACAGAACAATACTATTTCAAGACTGAATAGTAGATAGGAATTGGAACTATATATGAATACTATAGAGATCAGAATTATCAAAAGGAGGAAGGAAGGAACAATATTACTGATGAGACAATTTGTATGCAATCCACAAGTGATGAGGAACAATTCGTTCATACGTTCAATATAATCATCCAATAATGAAACATTTGATCTATGATAGAGACGACGAGTTGAATAGTATCTAGGCCTTCCATAAATAATTTTCAGGCATTTATTTTGTAGAATTTATAGTTTTTTATGGTGGGAATTTGCGCATTAACTCCATGCAGGGAACCCATAAAGAATCATAGGCCTAATGATTGATGTATACTATATAGTAAAAGTTTATTTATACAAGATAATTTTGATTTTTTATTAATATGCGAGTACAATAGTTTAATATGAAGATGGGATTTTAAAATAACTGTTTCAATATGGTTTTTAAAAGTTAATTTTTTGTCAAATGTAATTCCTAAATATTTCACATGTTCTTGCCATGTTAAACGGCAATTATAAATTTTTACAACATTGTTACTCGGTAAATATCGGGAAGCTCGTCTTCTAGTAAAGAATATAGCACGTATTTTACTATCATTTAATTGGATGTTCCATTTATTGCAGTACTCAACGAGACCGTAAATATTTTTTTGGAGGGTATCCACTACTCTTTATCTGGGCACTCTGATGACGTGTAAATCGCCGTGTCATCCGCATATAATGCGTATTCGGTATCTTCCCTAAAAATACATTATATATCTGATGTGAAAATAATGTACAAAATAGGAGATAGTACAGCCCCTTGGGGTTCACCGCTGATTACTCGTTTTAGAGCAGATATGTCCTTGTAAATAGAGACATAAAAGGATCGATTAGAATCAAATATGAGGGAAAATTCAGTTTGATTATTTTATATAATAACCCATCATGCCATACTCTGTCAAATGCCTTTTCAATATCAAATAGTACAAGGCCAGTTGACAGCTTATTAGAGATATTATTGGTAATAGTACTAGACAGTCTTTTTAGTTGATGAACTGTGGAGTGATCATTTCGGAAACCGAATTGTTGTCCCGGTAGTATATCTTTGGACATTACGAATTCATTAATTCTTTTATGTATGCATCGTTCAAAAAGTTTACCGATTTGGCTAAGAAGACTGATAGGTCTATAACTATTAGTGTTACTACTGTCCTTGCCTGGTTTAAATATAGGAATTATTTGAGCCGTTTTCCATTTATTTGGAAAGTAAGATAGTCTTATGCATGAGTTGAAGATTTGGGTTAAAAATACTAAAGCCTTACGTGGAAGATTTTTAATAATACGATTGTTTAGATTATCGTCCCCCGGAGATTTTTTATTCTTGAGCCTATTAATATAGCTTTTAAGCTCATACGGATTTATAATTATTGAGCCGTTCAATTTATTATGTCCAGAAAAACGAGTGTTGAATTCAGCTAAAGCTGTTGTTATATCAGAATTATTCGAGTCGTTGAATATTTGATAATTTTCGAAATTTTCAGCAAAATTATTGCATTTATCACTATTTGTTAGTATAGGGGTGTTATTATGATATAAGGTCGGTATACGTCGTTGACGCTTCCGTAATATCTTAGACAATTTCCACATTATATTGGAATTGTTATTATTTTCGATATCTTCCAATAATCTTTGAAACCGTATGTGTCTTAGATACTGAATTTAACCTTGAATTCTTTCATTTAAATCTTTAACTACAGTTTTAAGTAGATTATTGCGATTTCTAAGATATTGCCGACGTCTAACGTTGCGTAGTTTCATCAGCATCTTGATAGAGTCAGAGATGACCAATGATTCAGATTGTCTCTGTATTCTAATAGGTGATTTGGGTATTGCTATTTCCCTAGCCTCATACAATGTAATGTATAGACTATCAATAAGTCTGTCAATATCTTCTATTGATAGAATATTTTTTATACCTGACAGATCTATTTTATTATTAATGTTTCTTCTAAATTTGGACCAATCAGCAAGAGCATAATTATAATTACTGGATGTTTTATTAAGCTCTATATTGTCTGAATATAACTGAAATAGTACTGGGAAATGTTCTGAACTGAGCTCATATTTAGTTCGGAGGACAGAGATTGTAATATTATTATTGGTTATCACAAAATCTAATACCGAACCATATTTAGAATTGGGAGAAAAATACGTAGGTTCTTTCGGGTTTTCAATAATAAAATTGTTGTTAATCAATTCATTATATAGAGCTAGTCCAGCCCTATTACTCTTAATATTATCCCATAGCCTATGTTTTGCATTAAATTCACCACAGACGTAATATGTGGGTTGATGGCTGGTTAATATTTGTATGTCACTAATAAAGTCCTTGAGTATTGCGTTAGTAGTTCCACCCGGAAAATAAGCAGTGATGATTTTAACATTGCCATTGCAAGTACTAATGTTAATGCCTATTGCCTCAATTCGTTTCAAATTAACAGCTGGTAGAAGGGAATGTTTGATTGACTTATGTATAATAATGGCTACACCCCCATGAATAGCATTCAATCGATCTAATCTATAAACAAAAAATTTAGGATGATATAATGTTTTGTCGGGTTTTAGCCACGTTTCCGTAATGGTAGCTATTTGGATATTATTATTTAGAAGAAAATCAAAAGTCTCATCAATTTTGTTTGTCAAACTAGTCGCATTCCAAATACACAAATTCAACTGCTTCATTAGTTGGAGTTATGTAAATGTTTAATTGAAAGGCGAAAGCATACCTTAAACTGCTCCGTTTTATTAGTGCACTTTGACAGATTGCATAGTATGTCACTCATCATCAATAGTAGTTCAGATTCTGAAAATAAAGCATTGTTATTAATTATTCTGCCATTAGTATTGTTATTTTTATGTTTATTATTGCTACTTAAATTATCATCACATTGAAAAATGTTTTGTTGATTTGAATGTGTTATGCCGCTGTTGTTACTTTTATTGAACACACTATTCCATGCCGAATATATTGTTTATATTTGGATAATTTTTATTTGCCTATTGATATTAAAATTTTCTTTAATTATTTTGTATTCTTTTAACTTTGGACAGTCTTTGGAGGAAGTAATGTGAGCTGCTCCATAGTTGTCACATTTATAATTAACCGGTTCTTTGCTGCAATCTTTGGTAAGATGGTTTGCACTGCATTTACCACACTTAAAAACTTTATTACAGTGTGACGATCCATGCCCAAACATTTGACAGCGGCGGCATTGGGTTATATTTCTGTTAGTAGTGTAATGTGAAAAACGAACTGCTGTATGATGAATGTGTTTAATTTGATGAAGCGTTTGCATTTTTATGTGTGTATTGTTAAATTTAACCAGAAAATATCGAAACAAACTTTTATTATCAAATATTTTATGATGGATTAGGTGTATACTAATAATATACTCCGTATTTATGCCTTGCAGTTGCAAACCAGATTTAATTTCATCAGCAGTAAAATCGTTTGGTAAACCGTGAATACAAAGTTTTAGAGGTCGATCAATTGATAATCCGAAAGTGAAATGCTCAATTTTATTAATTTTTAGTTGATCAATTACTTTTCCATATGATTCTACATCAGTAACCATTATTTTTAATCCAATACTGATGATTTTTATTATATAGTCTTTTGTGTTAACGGAAATTAACATTTGTATAATTTTTGAGTGAGATTGACCTTCAACGACAATCGGAGGAACGTATTGTTACGTTTTTGCCTTGTCACTCAAGGTTCGTATCACTGGATTGTGAATAATACAAAATCAATTTAATTTATCTCCAACGAATTTATTTATTTCACAAAATTTATTACAACACAGTTTATCAATCAAAATTCACAAAATTACTTTATATAAATTATTCTCAAATTTTACTGATCACTTTTACTTTTTATTTCACACAAAAACTCTTTCTAAATCACTTTTTAATTCCTTTTTAATCTTTATACTATCGCTTACCAATTATTACTGATCCAATTCGATTTCGTTCGCCTTTTTATATACACAAACCAAACTTCTAGAAAGCTCATGATTTTTCTAGTTAGAATAGTGTAGAACAATTATCATGGAAAATTCCATTTAGAACAGTTTAACATTGAGCTATTAATTTTAACTTATTCTATTACACACTAGGTGTCACCATCACAGTATGTTTTTTATTTTTTCTTATTTTGTAATATTTTGTCATCATTCAGATTACCAGATGATAAAGGTAATACTTCAAAACGATTTCCCGTTGGAATATTTATCTCAATATTTGTGTTTTCCGTTTCCATTATATTTGTACTGATTACATTTGTGATTGTGTTATTTCTCAAGGATGTTTCAACTTCACTATTATTATCTTGTGCCGACATTAGCAAACTATTTTGGTTTAATAACTCCAAATTAAAATTGGTTTTTTGCTTTAACAGTTCTAGACTGTTATATTTTTTGACGGCATTGACGCCATCATTAGTTATGCACTGTGATTTTCTCTTTGTTATGATAACAAACTTAGTAAACTTCATTATATACTATATGTATATAATATAGTAACAACTACACTTGCACAGCAAGCTAAATATAATACTGCACTGCACAATATAAATTAATATATAATTAATTTTATATATACAACTTAATATTTATTTATTTTATTTTATTATTTCAATTATATTTCGATCTTTACCGTAGCAATGATCAAACGTGAATGATCTTCTTTAGTTTAATTATCTAACACGGCTATCACGCCATCTTTAATGCAATAGACCAATCCTCCGTATAAGCAATAGCTTTCGACTGGTCAATTTTCTAGAAATTTCTTTAACAGGTCTAGGTTCTCATCGGTCTGCTGAACAATTTTTACTTTCCCAAAAAATGCATCAGCAACAACAGCTATTGGACCAACTTCTATTTTTCTGTTAGGACTAGAATATGAAGCGGAGTAGATAAATAGTTCTGTAATTTCCTAAAAGCTTGTTCTTGTTGCAGACCAAAATCGAACTATTCGCATGTTTTCATTAGTTGATACAATGGTCGTGCAATTTCAGGGAACTCTTCAATAAATTTGCTTAAAAAACTGGTTAGGCCCAAAAAATTTGGAAGAGTTTTGGCTACCGAAAGTTTTATTGAGCCATCTGTGATGTAATAGCCTAAATACTCGATACGTGTCGACAAAAATGAACATTTTTTCCACTTAATTCTGAACCGATATTGTACAGCCGTCTTGAGGGCTTCCTTTAGAATAATTATGTCATCCATATAAGCTTCGGTGAGATTCGGTCGATTAATGGTTTGAAAACAACATGAACAAATCGACTAAATATTGCTGGTGCGGTATACATAATCCGAACGGCATAAAAAGAAATTCGAATTGGCCGGACGGAGTTAAATGTAGTAAAAACACATGCTTCTTGTAAAAGTCAATTTGATATTCAAAAATCGATAAAGGGTATTGAACCATTATTAATCTTTTATTCAGCGACGTATTATACCATCTCTTATCCATTCCAAAATTTGATCTTCGATGATTTTCTTCTTGGCAAGCTGCAATCTCCTCGGTGTATGGGAGATAAGAGAATCATCCGTTAAGACTTCCTACAATTATTCTAAGACCTAGCATATTTTCATGTGGAAAAATATGAACACGAACATCAAATATCTCATCATTAATATCCAAAAATCCATGAAATGTTCCAGTAGTTAATATTGCTAAGTTGCCAACACCCTTAATAGCGGTACCATTTCCATTAAGTTTTGGAATTCCTAACTCATCATTAACACTCTTGGCAATATAAGTGATAGCACTCCCTCTTTCAACCATGGCTTTTCCATCAAAGTTATTTATCTTAATTGTCTCATTCGACATTGCTGCGGCAGATCGTGTATTTGACTTCGAGATATTCTCGGGCTTTGGTATTATTTCGATTTATTTGGCTACAATATGCCTTTCCTATATTGCCGTCCCACTATGACTTATTATGCCAGAGTTAAAACACCTTAAACTTCTCCTCGAAGATTTATTTGGATTTCTCGGTTGCGGATTTAGGAAAAAATCCACTCGATTTCGGTTCTGATGAGATATATATAATTCGGTCATACTCTTGATCTCTCTTACTAGAAGTTGGGCCATATAACATTGCTTTGTTTACTTCTTTATCAATAACCTCATTGCAATCGTGTATTGCGTATACTTTTCTCGACGTTTTGAAAGTCTTTTAGTCTAAAAAGCAACAAAAAAAAAATGTTTGTCCGTCTGCCTGGACGTCTGGCTGTCTGGGGGCTTGGATGTTTGTACCCATGGTATCTCGAGAACAGCTTGTACGATTTAGAATTGTTTTTATAGTCAAGGCAAAGATTTGAAAAGCTTTTGGAACCTATACGTCAAGAGGGTCGGGTACCTGGTTACTATTTCGCCTGGTAAATATTTCACCAATTTTTTATATATGCTGGCTTGAAGAGTGACTTGGTCATTGAGTTTGAGGTTGAGTTTAAGGTTAGTTTAGGACTCAATTTGCGGGTTGACTTGAAGTTGAATTGGGGTTGGATTAAAACCTAGTGAGCAGATAATAAATTTTGTATATATGGGAGAGTTTGCTGTTGGGTTAAGGTTTCAGTTAGAAGCCGTTTGCGGGTTGAATTAGGCTTGATTTGGAGTTAGATTAATGTTTAGTGAGCAGTTGAGGAATCTATATATATACAACTTAGTGTTTGTATATACAATAAATAACAGCATATGTGTATGATATTTAAACATACACCCTACACCCTTGACCTATTTGAACCGAACTTTACACAAATATTGTTTAAGGCAAGGTCACTGCTAATGCATATGTCAAACCTCAAATTGAATGTTTAAAATTTTAAATTAAACCTTTAGCAAAATATAAGAATGCCGACTTAGGATGGAATTTATCTATTTCTTAAATGGCATTCAAAAATGATTTTTGGATGAAGTTTTGGAATATGGCCAAGTATGATGGAACTTGGTTATTTCTCTTTAAATTCGACGATGATTTTTAAACCAAGTCCTGGAATATGGCCCAGTATGTTGGAACTTTGCTATTCCGTAACCAATTATAAAGAAATTCGAGATTGGGAATGAGGATTTAAAATAATATTTCGAAATCCGAAACTATACAATACCGTTAGTAATTTCAATACTACGGTATCCACTATACTTTACACTATACACTATATTTTTTTAAACTTACCGCTCTAACAGCAAATACTCAGGAAACATAACCCAAAGTTTAAAACGAAAGATTGACAAGAAAAATGTCTAACCGAAACTTTATCAGAGAGATAATATTGGTTGTTTAGCATATGAAGTAATACGTTTACGCTGTCTCAAAAGAAGCTAAACAGCTGCATGATTTACAGAAACTTAAATAGACAACTTTATAGAAGCCATATTGACATACTTCTGACAACCTCGTCTAAAAATAATTGTTGATTCACATTTCGTTTGGTTCGTTGGAAATGTCAAAATTCAGCAAAATTGGTCAAAAATAGCTAAATTATATTCTTATTGACCATATTACAGAACTATATCCAACAATCATTTTAGAATCCCATTTCCTACGCACACATCAAATTTCATTATAATCGGTTAAGGAATAGCCAAGTTCCATCTTCCGTCATACTTAGCTGTTTCCAGTACTTGATCTAAAAATCATTTTAGAAACCTATTTCCAACGCACAGGTCAAATTTAATAATAAGCAATTAAGGAATAGACAAGCTCCTTCCTAATTGGCCATTCATATAATTTGCCAAAGGTTCAACCTTTGAGCTGGTATAATGGTACAATGGTATAATGGTATGATTATATGATGGTATGATCGTATGATGGTAGGATAGTAGGATGGTAGGATGGTATGATGGTACGACAATATATGATGATTTGATGGTATAGTGGTAAGATGGTACGGTGGTATGATTGTACGATGCTATAATGGTATGATGGTATGACGGTACGATGATACGATCGTATCTTGGTAAGGTGTTTTAGGTATTATTGTTTGATGTTGTGATGGTATCATCGTATATTTAATAGTACGTTTGATGGTATGGCGGTATTTATTCTAGAATGATAGTGTGATAGTTCGATGGTATGACTGTATATTGGTATGACGATTGATTGGTATGATGGTATGATTATATGGTGGTATGATAATACGATGTTACGATGGTATGAGGTTTGATGGTTTGGTGGATTGATGGTAAGATATACTATCTAACCATGGTATGATAGTGTGATGGTTCGACGTTACTATAGTGCGTTATTATGATTCTATGATGGTTTAATAGTATAGAGTCTTGACGGTATGGTGGTATAATAGAATAATGGTATGTTGTAATGATTGTTTAAGCTTATGATTGTACGTTGCTATTATGGTATGATGGTGACTAGGATTTTAATTAAATTTGAGTTGGATTTGAGTAAGAATTTCGGTCAGGATTATTTTTAGGGTCAAGTTTAGGGTTTATTGGTAGGTTAGATTGTGTTTGGTTCATACTTGCGAATCAAGTTGATTTTGGGCTTCAGTTGTCCATTAAGTGTTGAATTGAGCAAACGGTTGAGATTTGGTTCGAAGTAAGTTGAGCAAAAGTTGGGTTAGGGTTTGTTAGCTTGGATTGGAGTTGAGTGAGTTGCTCGATTGAGGATTTATTTAAGGGTTGATTTGGGGTTGGGCTAATGGTGGATTTCAAAGTTGAATTAGGGTTAATTTGTAGATTGACTTGAGCTGAAGTTTGACTTAAGAGATTCTGTTAGAGATTGAATTGAGAGTTGAATTGACCGAAGTTTTGATCACCTCATGAGGTTTCAGCCTTTTCCGTACAGGGTCATCCCACATTTATTGAATTTTAAACTATGTTAATGATCAATAAATCTGCATAACTAATTTTTAGTTGGATGTAATTTTTATGATCATTTCGTCAAAAAAAAGTGAAATTTTTGTCGTAAAGTTTTTCTATTGAACTCTTTTACGATATATTCGTTATCAGCTTGCTCGAAACCAAATAATTTTTGCGGCACACTACTACTTAGTTTGTGGATCATCGCTTCCACTTAATTTTAAAATGAGGAGCACAAAACGGTAATTTTTAATCCTAATTAATTTTTCAACTGCCTTCCACAATTTATTATAATGCAATAAAATTTATTTTACGCCAGATTCACTTCAGATAACAATTTTTTGTTCTGTGTTACACGGAAACTAGCTGTTTATTCATAATTTAATTTAAAAGCTTTCAAAATAATAAACTTAATCTCTTTTATATGGTGTATAGTTGCATTCTCGTATACAGCAAATTTATGATTAGTGAATGACTCGTAGAACATTTTTTTTTGTTGATTTTTTTAATTTTTTATTATTTTCGTTAATATTAAACCAAGATAACGTAAAAACTATAAATTTTTATAAAAATTTTTGTTTATTAGTCTCAAGTGTTTAATTTAATGAAAATTTTATTTTTAACTTCAAAAATGTTAAAAACGAGGAAAATACGAGTAATAATAATTCATGCAATATCATGGTAAATTTTCTTTAGAGCTTTACAATTTTTTGTTTGTTTTGTGTACAGTACACTTTATGTAGTAATTTTTAAGTTGGCTGTTATATAACTTTCGTCTGAATTATTATGTTAAAAATATTATTTTATTTTTTTTTTTATAAATAAATTATATTTCGACTATCACTCCACTATTTTTTTTTTGTTCTTCGTTAGTACTACAGAAACAATATTTTAGTTCTTGTAGTTTTAACTATTTATAATTTTTTAACTAAAATTACCCTCGTCAGGAATGAATATTTTAATATGGCTAAGCTATATGTAGTGGATATATATATATAGTTTTATATATGAATATTTATTTAAATATAATTTTTAATAGTTTTATGATGTTATATCCCAATGTTCTTTAAATAATTCTCACAGGTAAGTTCTGTGTATAAATAAATAATTTTTGTTGTACATTATATATGTATGACAGTTAATTTGCTACGTCCTAATTGCTGTGTAATATAAACATGAGTTTTACAATTTCCATTTATAGAACTTAGACATAATTTTAAAACTTAATGACTCATCAATGAAAACTCCCCTATTTGTTTTATTCTATGCACTGAGAATACAGATGTTTAACACATAACTATAAATTATTTCCATTAATTCATAAATCAATCAAAGTAAAGGGATCATTTTATTAAATGCAGACGGATTTGTAATTTGAAATGCCAAATGTGACCACCAATTATTTCTTTAATTACAGCAGTCATATTTAGGGATATATTTTTATTTACTGTTGTTTGGTCCATCAATTATATTTAATCGAATTATTTTGCAGCAGCTACAAAGTAATTGAAAACCCAAATTGAAGCATCTGTCAAACTAATTTCAAGTTGTTATAGGAGAGTATTTCAAAAGGGCAATAAATCTTTAAGTATCTCCAATGACACTATGAATATTATCACTCAGACGAGTACAATAATAATAATAATTTCGTTAATTGACAAAGAAGAAATAAAATTTAATGATCAAAACTATAACTTTTATCTACAATATATGTTGACTTTTAAAAATTCGTGAGGTCACTAAACTTTTGTTAGTAATTGTCTGAGAGCCAACAAAATTTTGATAAACATATTCTGTTAAGAGTGTGCCATCGTATGTGAAATATTGTCATTTAGTTTAACAACTGTCCCTCTCGGCATCTCTATCAAAAAAAAAAAAAATGGTGACTTAAAATTTCAGAAACATGGCTGCAAGTTTTTATGTAAAATGCGTCTTACGCCTAGGACAGACTGATTGTGCTACCGCCTTATTTCACGGCACAAATTTTTACAAGTAAGTGTTGGTGATAATTTAGCGTCTACGATATTTATTCGTAAATGGCCTTTTCTCTTTCTGACCCATTATTTCCTCATTATTTACTGAAACTTCACTCGTTATTCACTTTTTAGTCTCTCATTATTCACTCATGTTTCACGCATTACTCACGATATATACATTTATTATTTACTGGTGAATGGTGAATGATAACAGATGATTAAAAAAGTGACAGCGCTAAAAATTAAAATGATGCAAAACCAAATAACTAGGATTGAATAAGGCCATAAACATATGTTCCTAGAGGCCAAATTATCGTAAATTTTTCCGTTCTCATAGTAAATTGTATTAAGCTCCGAATATCTAGATTGAATAATTGGTTCACTACTCACGTTTTATACAACCTTTTGAGTATGTAACAGAAATAGAAAGCAAAAATTACAAAACTCAAACTATTCTGATAACCCAAAAGCGAAAAACGAAATAGGACTAAACTGACATAATTGAATTTTACCACAATAAAAAATCCTTTTTACTATGTACAATTGGTTGAAATGAGATTTCGAGTGATATCCCGTCCAAAATCTAGAACCTAAACCAACATTTTCAATATTTGGTAGGATTGGTACTTCTACAATCCTACTAATATAATATTTGTGAAAGTGTGTTTGTTTGTTGCTCAATCATGCCTAAATGGCTGAACGGCTTATTTAGGTTTTATGGCCGAGAGTAACATAGGCTATATATTACTTATGAGGGAACTGAACAATCCTGATATATCGAGGGAAATTTGGATGAAAAATAAAAATGAAGCAAAGACCTTATTCATCATAATAGTATAGGTAATGCGTTATGTAGCGCATTATACCAGTACAGGTCTCGAGTTCGATTGCGAAACGATAGTTTTGTTAGCACACGAACCGAAAATGGTGGGCGACAAAGATTATTTATTAGAAACACCTAGGGCGTATCCATAAATAAGGCAGCTTTTGAGTATGATTATGCAATAGATTACGGCAGTCAAAAACAGTTTGCTATGGGAAAAATAATTATTGAATATCGATTCTGTAAAGCACTGAAGTGGAAAGAAGAGACACCAGGAATGTGCTGCTTTTGGGATAAAGTTTCTATTTCTACTATGGAAGAAGCAGTCGAGACATTGATGATTCTATTTTTGAACCAAAACAATGACGTCTTTCGGAGCAGACAAAATTATTACAATGAATGGTTTTTCACAACTTTTACTAATTAGAGATGAGGGTATGATATGATTGGTTCCCTTCTTCCCAAATGAAATCGGCAACTGCAATTTTTACAAATTTATTTTACGCTGGTCAAAGATGCACAAACAAGCAGACATTGCCAGGTTATTCAGCATGTCGAACGAGGAACCGTTAAAAAATGCATAAAGTTCTGCATGATAACAACCGACTGGTGCATGGTTTTGTTATTTATTTCAACCGTACATCACAGGGGCACACTAACTCCATCTACCAACTAGGTAGTAGCTGTGCTCATATGCAATCAGTATTTACCCCGAGATATAGTGCTTGAATTTACGACACAATCTTGGTACAGGCGCTGATGGTAAAATCCATTTCACAAACCACTTTTGAAATGCTGTTAATTCAGAGGAGGAACTCATTGTACAAATTTTTGAAAATTTTCAAGTAAACATGCGCTCTGAGAATTGTTTATATGACCGAGTAATATTGGCACCTAAAACTTAAATGGTTGTTGAAATAAACAAAAAAAAATTTAAAGTTAATTAAAAAGAAGGGACAGAATACGCTTCCTTGGATACGATAATGAATGTCAACGATATCACCTCATATCAAGATAAGTTTCTCAATTCACTGGAACCATCAGGCATACCCTCAACCTCATACACAATTTAACAGTTGGTGTGCAGGTTTTACTAATGCGCAATATCGAAGGGCCAAGGCTGTGTAATGTTACAGGATTACTTATCATAAACTTGGCAGGCATGTCGTAAGAGCCACTATTATGACTTATAGGCAACTAAAAGAGAGAGGGCTACCAAATACCTAACATTTCAAACGTTTACATTTCCTCTTTAAAATGGCGTATGCGATGACATTAAACAAACCACAGAAACAAGTAATGAACGTGGCTGGTTTGCATATATCATCACCTTCCTTTTCTCATAAGTAGCACTATGTCGCCTGTTCGGCGGTCTCTTCGGCACGTAACCTCCACGTATTGCACGAAAACGAAAACTCCAACAATATAGTTGTTAATTAGCGAATGGAGCTTTTTCCGTCCGCTTCGTACTTTGTTGTTTTTTTTTTTTTTTAAAGCATAAGAAACTTTTTATTGTAATTATTTAATTAATGATATTTAATTTATTTAACAATCATTTGTTTCTACAAAAGTTTTTATTTTAAGAAACAAATAGAATTTCGCTCTACTGCGAATCAAAATGAACTGAACCAAACAAAAATGATTTTTTTGTTTTTTACATATCAATTTTTTGTTAGGTTGGTATTTAGATTTATGGTTGTCGTTAACATAGTTTATAGGAACATTTTACAGTAATTAAAACTTTGTAATTTAATAAAAATTACATTAAAATCTATTCAGAAATGGTGTTCAAAATGAAGAATAAAATGTTTCTTATAATATTAAAATACGATGCAGGACTGGGTAAACTGTTAATAGAGATAGTCATCATCTCCAATAAACCACTTCATACAACAAATCCATAACACTAACACAGAAGCAAACAACAAACAGTTTTTTATCTGTCAGACTCTCTCAATTTATTGAAGCCACCAGTTGTGGGGCTCAAGGGTTGACAATCACACAAATTTTCAAATGTATGCACCAATTTCATTAAATCTATGGCCACTACTATTTAATTTTAATTACAAAAAAAAAAATGGTATATACGACTCCTCGGACGACAATTTTCATACAAATCGTCCGTTAAAGATCGCCAAACCAACCATTTATATTTTACAAACATTCTCCATTATTTTGAGCAGTTAAGGTCCTTAAAAGGTTCACTTCCCTAATATCACAATTGGTTATGACAATTTAAATCTTCTACTCTCATGCCACCAAATCACAGACTCACAAATAATGTCAGATTATTTAGAGTTGACCCGTGTTGAAAAGCAATCAAAGTCACATTCGCCTTTTTTTACCTTCGACCTTCAACAATTAGATCCAGTTATACACTATGATTTAAAAATCCTAAAGTATTTGAATTACTTCGATCAGGGAGCACGATAATGTTCAAAATTAATTTTCTGAAAACTTGTGCCATTCGTTCAGATCAAAATATTATATGACCAACGTGAGAATTCGCCGATATAATTTTTTACTCAGTGCTTCAGTCTGAAAGGGGGTTTGCTGTGGACCATTCGAGAATACGAAATAATAAAACACAAACAAAACAAATTCAGAATTAACGTTAATTACCTTTTGTCAGCGAATCCCACCTTCTTCTCACATAGCATTTCACTTTCTATATCTCCCAGCGCATTTCTCCTAAAACTTCTCCACCCTAATGGCATAATATTATTTAAAAGGCATAAAAAGAGATTTATTACTTACAAATTAATACACAAATAATGTATCGAAGCTTTCGATTCCTCTGCAAACCCCTCTATTCTAGACTCGAAAGGAAGAAAAAGTTAACATAAACTGCTTATTACTAAAACCTATCTTTTCATAAAATCTCGACCAAAACTGTCATTATTTGTAAGAGTGGGAGGCAATATAAAAATAATAAAAATGTATGACTGGAATAACGGAAGGACGGACACGACCTTTTTCTAATCGATGTTTCGTTATAGTGAGAAATGTGTATGCAGTACCTATTAACTAAACCGAACCCATCATGATCTTGAAATATGACAACCATATAGGTTTTAAATATTTTATCAATTTGATTGATGATAAAATAACCAAGAAAAATTAAAGTTTCCTACATTAAATTCTGATATTGTTATCAGTTTGGTTAAGTCAAAAATATTTCAAATTTTTGGGCTAAAGTGCCGATTTAACGAGCAGAGAAATATCTGTAGAATGCTAGCAAAGAGTAAAGCTGTTCCGAAACGTGTTTCCATGAGATAGCAAGTATACCAAAATATTCCTGTACTAGCGGTACGTTAGAGAGAATTTTAGTAGAGCTCTACCAATCGAACAACTTTGTGTTTATCGTTGTGCAAGGCATATTTATATACATTTGAAATTCGGACAAATTTTAAACATCAACACTTTTAAGTTTCGCGGCGGATGATCCATCAAGAGTTTTCTCAATGTTTATTTTTAATTTATCTCTTGATTTTCCGGTAGAAAAACAATAAACCAAATTTGTTGCTGAAAAATGTTGATCATTTTAGAAGATATGCCAAAGTCAGATATGCTACCTTAATTATTTGACCTAAATAAGGTAATTCCAACAGGCTGTAGATCTACTTAAACTTACCAAGAATTGAACTCAATCCGAATTTGTTATACAACAATGTTATATAACATTTGTAAAAAAATCATTCTAACATGTTTATGGAAGCCTGTTTCCACCATATGCTATATGACATGCTATATGACAATGTTATTTAATGACGATTTTCGTGCTATATATAACCATGATTTTGTAACATTTGTTGAATAACATTTCTATCTCTTACATAGATGAAATGTGCTTTAACACCAAAAATTATTTTTAATATCGTGTCAACAAAATTCTAATATTATTTGTAAGATGACGTACAAATTGTCATATAGCAAGTTATGCTACATATTCGAAACAACATTTATACAGCCAGAAAAATATTACCTTTCACGTATCATCGGTCAGTTGAGGACTTTAAAAAAAAAATTTAAAGTAGTTAAACATAGGGTAGGCTGGGAAAGCTGGAAAGTGTTTGACAACTACGATGCACGAATGAGTCACAAATATTTAGCGTGTGTATAAAATGTGGATTTAACCATCTAAAGAAAGGTTACGTAAAAGATAAATATAAATTGCTAAATTTGCAATGATTTAAGATCGATTAGAGAATTTTTTATTAAAAATAATGTATTGTGTGAAGAGCAGTCAATTTTCCGAAAAGGCCGTTCTACCGAATCGTCTTTATGTTCAGCTTGTAATTAAGAATAGATAAACATATGTAAACATTTAAATTGCTGGAAATATAAACAATTATTTTGAAAAAAAAAAAAAAAAAGTGTTCCAGTTTACGGAAGTTCCTTGGTTCTCCGGATTATAGTCAGAATCGGAAAGATTTAAACAAATCCTCTTGTTGGGATAATGTTTCGTTCATCTTCCTTAGTTCATATTGTAGCTACACTAATTTTTGACCTGAATATGGTCCGAATTTTTGACGGGATTTAAGCTTAAATTAGAAGCTTTCGCCAGCAGATATTTTATGCTAAATTATGCCCTGAATTTTAGGCTATAGTTTAACGGGGGTTTTGTAAAATTTTAAGAAAAATTTTAGAGTGCCTTTCTAATCAAGAAGGAATTTTCGATTAAACTTTAGGATGAGTTTTATTGTAGATTGAGTCGAAGCAAATTTTTAGATTTTATTAAGTAAAATTTAGAAATTGTTCTTGCACCAATTTTACACCGAACTTTCCGGCCTTATTTTGGCAAAAATATTTGTGGGAAATTTTAGGTTGAGTTTTAGGCTAAATGTTAACCCTTTAGGAAGACTTTTCACACACAAACACATATTTTGTCATTAGACATTAACTTCATATTTTAAAATATTATTTAACATCTATGTAAAATGTTTTTTACCGCCAAATTTTGAAAAAACTTTTAATATTTTTTAAGTAATTAAACCAAACTGTAATTGTAAAATTAAATTTATAAATTCAAAAAAAAATTCAAATTAAGCGGTTTAGGTGGGTACATACAATTAATGAACAGGATTAATGGAATTTTTAGAACCTTCCAAATGATTATTAAATAACCAAATTTATTAATTTAGTGCAGAATCAAAAAGCAAAATTAGTGTAAATTCGAAATCCGTTTGAATGAAATTATTTTGAATGTAATAGACTTATGTAATTTCATTTTAACACTATTCAAGGAGTCAGGCAAAACTTTTATTATACACTAAAAAAAATTAAATTTGGGAGCAGTCTTGGTGGTTTTAATAGTTCAGTTGTTGTTTTATTGGATGAATAAACAAGGATAAGGTTAAGTAAGGAGCAAAGATGGTTGAATCGATTATAAAATTAAGCAATTGGTAAATGAAATTTCCTAATAGCTTATTGAATAGATCATTAATGATGCTACTGAAACATAGTCCACATCAACTAAAAACTCATTTATTGAAATGTGGTCAGCGCGTCATTAATCCCAAACAGTATAATTCTTTAATTTATATATTATACCACAATTTACATTCTATATATATACAGAATGTGCTGTGCGTTATGTACTAGCGAATCATACTAATACAAATAAATTCTCTTACAATTTTTTCTTCTTCACGTCATTCACACAGCTCTATTTCTGTGTACGCTAATTTTACTTTATTAATTTTGTTGAATGTTAATTAATTCATGTAATTTCTAATATTCTTTATCTGTATTAGTATGATTCGCTAGTACATAACGCACAACACATTCTGTATATATAGAATTTAAATTGTGGTATAATCAGTTTAGTCGCCGGGGCCTGATGAGAAGATTGATTTTTTCATAATCATAAGCTCATCAGTTCGAAACTGAATTGAATTAAAAAATTAAATAAATAGAATTCGGTCTATTAGTCAATTTCGTTGAATACTGCTACTAATATACTGCTCGTGTTAATAAAACACATTTAAAATGGTCTAATCACCGGTAGTATATTAGAAATTACATGAATTAATTAACATTCAATAAAATTAATAAAGTATAATTCTATTTCTAACAATTTAGAATTATTTTCTTTGTCATAAGAAAGTTCAATTAACACTAGAGTGTGAAAAACGAAGTTTATATAAGATCGGTTATTGATGTAGAAGATCAAATCCAAACAAACTCCATAGCTACTTGGTATACTATTGAGCTGTGAAATGTTGCAAAATTAAGTCAATGAACAAATTAGCAATAAACATCCATATAAAATTCATAAAGTTGAAACCGCAAAACAATATTACATGAGAAGCTGTCAAAAAAGTTTTAACAAAAACATGAATCGGGATCAATGCGTCATATACTTTGCTAATTATGATATGATCCCAATTTAAGCTTGGTCGCGCAATAAATTCCGAAATTGGATCGGAAAAAAAAGTGCAAAACATAATTTTCTCTGGACAACACCAAACCATATACTGAAATCGTACTGTTCACAAAAGAAAACGTAAAATTCCGACGGAAAAAAATCTTCGGAATGAAAAACGATCGTAAATCAGGTTTCAAGATGCAAAGATCGAAATTCTTTAATTTTTACCGTATTCCACTACAATTAAAGTAAAAAATTGACGGGCCAAAAATGAACTTAGTAGGAACATTGATGTTCTTATTAGGACTGCATGAATCGGAATTAAAAATCTTGGCATTTAATGTGAAAAAATTATTAGCATTAATTGTGCTAGAATTAAAAAAATTTGAATTTACTGAAGTACGATTATGCAAAGTAATGATGTGATCAATTTATCACTTGATGGTTGATATTCCGCCAGAGAACCTGGTTTACTAAAATATTATAAAACTCATGAAATACTTTGAGTTTCAAAGATATGAATGTCAGCTCAGGTAAGCTGCAGAGAAAATCATGGCAAATGGTGCCATTTACAGTGATTTTTAGTTATCTAAGCTTTGGGTCTTGTTAACATTTATTTTCAAATCATTTTTAGAGTTCCATTTACATATTGTCTCAATATCCTTGTTTAAATTCTGAATTAATTTATTAGTATTGGATAACTTATCACACGATAAAATTTGAAAATCATCAGCAATAAAGCGGATACCTGGAAAATTTTTAAATCCACTTTGCGGCACTCCAGATGAACTGATGCCTTACTGAAATCGAAAGACACTAAAAAAGAGGCCTTATTTCTGTCTAAATTTTTAAGCAGATTATTGCTCAGATAAAGATTGGCAGTGTCTAAACTATGAAAAGCTCTATAAGCCGATTGGTATTTGCATAACAAGTTTTTTTCTTTAAGTGTTCCATAATTTGTTTTTTAATGACAAATTCCAATTCCTTCGACAACATACATTGATAGGTTGGATATTTTACTAATAGGTTGGTACCACTTTTGCGATCTTCCAAACTAAAGGATACATCGACGTTGCCAGTATGCAGTTAAACCCACATAGAATATAATGACAGGCAAAATAATTTTCAAAAATCTTGGCAAAATACTGTCAAGTTCAGTAGCATCTCAGTTTACGCAATTAAGTAGTTAGTAGCAACTAGTAGTTCATTCAAATTTATATTTCTAAATACCGGGATTGTTAATACCATGAACATTACTATTATTGCAAAAATAAGTGTTTAATTCATTGCAAGATATTGGCACATCATCATTTTTATTTTAATATCGACCGAAATCCCGTTTAGAAAACTTATTTAATATCCGCTTTAAAGGGAAGTAATCATTAAATAAAAGAAAAATTGGAAATATTTTTGAGTGCACATACTTCGGCGGTAAACCAAGGCTGACTTTTACCTGCATATTAAGCCTTGATCAGAAAATCCTTAAGAAAGTTCGTTGAAAAGACGATCCAGTTTTAACGGGTTATATGCCTTAGGAAAATGTGATGCCTCACTTTAAAGTTACGGCTATCCAAAACACAACAAAATTTGTTCACATATAACCAGAATTAGACTACATATTATAATTAAAATTACTGGTAAGTATTACCTCATTGTACTTTATGTAATCAAACATCAATTCGTCCAAAATTTCACATCAGTGAAAAGTAGGGGATTTCTAAAAAAATTTCAAGCAAGATTTTGCGATGTTTAAAAATAAATTCCAAAAAAAAATGTTCTCCAACTTTGGTTGCATATATGGAAAATTTAAATTGGCCGATACACTTTTCACATAAATCAACAAACCGCCTTTAGGACACCAAACTCTATCTTTAAGCTTTAAAATCCGGTATTCCATAGTAAGCAATAGGGTGATGTGGTTTCAAATTAGTTTCTGTAACACATATAACATCCATTTTAACATTATGCAGCAGGGTTTTAAACTGTCAACTTTATGTATAGCAATATTACTATTTAACTGGTAAACATATCGCCCACATTTATTATATAAACATGATTTAAGCACGGTATTAGCGTTTTTAAATTAACTAGTACGCCGTTCTTCCCCACTTAAAGCTATAGAGCCAGCATCTTTAAAATTTTGTGGCATATAGTAGCGAAAAAATTTGTATTGCTATACAATTCTTGGTGTGATGTTGTAGCCAATATGATTTAAGGACAATCTCTTCCTTTTAAAGTATTTTTTGAAAATCAGTGAATTATGTTTAGGAGTACAAATGGCAATTCACGATTAACCAGAAAATATTACTAACAGCATCAACACAATTTTAAACAAACAAATATACTACATACAACAAACATTTTATCCGATGGTGTATCACTAATAATTGGCTAACCACTTATGCAGACATCGCACGCAACTTGTTGCTGTTTCAAAATATCGCTCCTTAACGAATTTAGATGCTGGATTATAGGGCAAGATCCTCGTTTCCTGCCATCTGGCAATCGAAGGAAACCAATTTCGCATTGGAAGCCCTTTAATAATTTTGTCTATCAGTCAAAACTCAGCTTAATACATGATGGATGAACAGATTTTTCCACTTAACCCTTTAATGCAAGACTTTTTTGTTTAAATCGAAAAAAATATGAGGGAATATTGCTGATCCGCTAATTGCGAAAATGTCAATAAAAACATAAGAAAAAGTTTGGATTTTCCAGAATTTTCCATTTACTCTATGTATCAAATATGCAACATCATGCAATGAATAAACTCAATAAAAATGTATTGCAGGAACTATAATTCTATGATCACATATTTCTCAGATTAGAATTTGTAAAAGAATAAAACTAATTTTCTGTGAGATACCTAATAATTATAAAATTGCTTGAAGCAATTTCTGTCCTTATTAAAACTTAATGCAATCTCGCATTTCTAACAAACGCAGATAGAAAATTGCTTGCATCTCGGATTGTTGCAACGCTGGCGAATTGAATTCCGTTTCGGACAATGATCAATGCGATCTTTCTTTACTTCTTTTAGCAGTATTCTAGCAGCAGCCGTAGTTCTTCTTTTGACTTCAATTAATTTTTAATACTCAGTGGATGGCCACCATCTCTTTTGAAAATCCCCCCACCGACACAGAGTTTCTCCGACAGAAATTTTAAAATCTGGTAGAAAGAGCAGCTTTCTGTTGCCTTTTGTTAACTTAGTTCGCTTAAAGAATAAAAATACATTTAGTAGCTGAAAAATATGTATGGAAAATTTCAGATACTTATATAAAAGCCACGAATTGCATAAAGCTAAATCCAATAAATGATAAAATATTCGCAAGTACCACTTTCTAGAGCGCTACCGAATTAAAAGGACCCAACTGACTATCTAGTAAGTCAACACCCTCCATATGTTTTCGATATTACCGGATTATAGCAGGGCAGGGCAATTCACGGGAAGCAAGCCTAAAATAATCCGTGATCCTTTTTTTCCAGCTTTTAACGTCGGGCATCAACAAATTTGGAATTCGGTTTCGGCGAACTGTACCTATACTTAAAATACCTTTATTTTTCAGCTCCAGAATTAAAGAAACCGATGTGTAATAATTGTCGTAGAAGCACTTATAATTCTTATTGAATGGAACGTTTCTTAGAAGGCGAAAAACCACGTTTCCAATTGCCCTTTCATTTGTATGCAGGGTCAATTTCGAAATTCACCGAAAATCCGGAAGAATAACACAAAACATAAAGATTAAAGCTTTTATTTATGCGATTTTCCTGGCATGTACTGCCCATAGATGCCCTTCCAAGGGGATTTTTGTTTTAAATTTGCTATTAAGCTATTAATTACCGGACGTATTTTGAAAAGCCTGTCATGTAATTGATCACTTCGGCTAGAAATATTTTCGTTGTTATTGAAGTGGAAAAATTGTCTAATTTTTTCAAATTTTATTTTTTCTCATCGCAGTGGTTTGATTACCAACTACTGGACTTAAATATCTCCCGATGCTGCTGATTATTTCCAATGTATCGGTATATGTATATAGATATCGTTTTCACTAAATAAGTAGGGTCGTGGAACAACGTTTTGTGTGGCATCCAAGACATTACTTGCCAAATGCCTGTTTCCGGTAAATATCGCATCGAGATTTTTAGTTTAAAATTTTTTTTTCCGACATAAAATTTTACTTACTCGGTTTTTTATATTGCGTAGCTCATCTGCATTTGTTTGTTGTTGATTCATCTGGAATTAACCTCTGGCCAATCTCTAAAATAATTGCCATTTCGTTGATATTGAACACAATATTTTGGTCGGGCTCAATAATTTCCAGTGTCTCATCGTGTGTAACCTTTTTTATGCTAATAAAAACTATTCTCGACATTTTCTGTCTGCTCAAATTCATCCTCACTGTCACTCCAACTTGCCACAATCTTTGAAATTTTCTTTTCTGTTAATGCACCTGGTCTGGCTCCCCTCATTCTAAGTACTCAAAACAGTACAAATAATTAAAAAAAGAAAGTCATATAACAAATATGATATGGTATAATAAATACTACAAAAAAAATTTGTTTCAACAATGCATGCGGTTGCATATTTGATACGTAAGGTTTTAAGCAGATTTTATCACTTTAAATTAATTAAATTACAAACATTAACTTTAAAACTTTAATAAACACACACATACCTGAATTTTTTTCAATTTTTTCCACAAAAAGGTCGTATTAAATTGGTGATGGCAATATCCAAAGATATAACGGTTATTCACAGTTAACTGATGTTGCCTTTCTGACTTTTGATCATATTGTTACGTTTTTTCCATGTCAATTAAGGTTCGTATCACTGGATTGTGAATAATACAAAATCAATTTAATGTATCACCAACGAATTTAATTAGTTAACACAAAAATTATTACAACACAGTTTATTAATATAAATTCACAAAATCACTTTATATAAATTGTTCTCAAATTTTACTATACACTTATAATTTTTATTTCCACTAAAACACTTTTTAAATCACCTTTTTTTAATTCCTGTTTAATCTTCACACTGTCGCTTACCAAATACTACCAATCCAATTCGGCTTCATTCGCCTTTTTATATACACAAACCAAACTTCTAGAAAGCTCATGAGTTTTCCTGTACTAATAGTGACGAAACATTTAGAACTGTTTTATCATGGAAAATTCCATTTTAGTACAATAAAACATTGAGCTATTAGTTTAACTTATTCTATCACTTCCTAGGTGGCACCGTCACAATATTATATTGTGACGGTGACACCTAGGGTGTGGTCACTGTACTAAAACGGAATTTTCCATGATAAAACAGTTCTAAATGTTTCTACACTATTCTAACTGGAAAAGTCATGAACTTGCGAGAAATTTGGTTTGTGTATATAAAAAGGCGAACAAGATAGAATTGGATTGTTAGATTTTGGAACGCGATAGTATAAACTTGTAAGATTATTATTAGTATTTGGTAAGCGATAGTGTGAAGATTAAAAAGGGATTGAAAAGTGATTTAAAAAGTGTTTTAGTGCGAAATAAAAATTATATGTGAAAATTGTGCGAATAATTTATACAAAGAGATTTTGTGAATTATCATTAATAAATTGTGTTGTAATAATGTTTGTGCTAAATAAAACGAATATGAATTTAGTCGTCATTTAAATAAAATACAGTGGAATAAGTTTAATGTATCAAATATGCTACAGTATGCATTAAAGGGTTAAAATCAATTTTTTTGATTTCTTATCATTTTTTGGCCCTAAAATTAGAGCATAAAATTAAGCACTCACGAGGCTTGTAGATTATTCTTGCATCCTGTTCATCTTTTCGTCATAACAACGAACATATGTCACTGATTAAGTACCATATTGATCTCACAAAATCAACAACATCAAATTCGTATTTAATTAGCTAATTAATATTGATGTTGTTTATCAAAATCAAATTACCTTGACAATATAAATTAATACCAAGCAAAAAAGCACTGTTTTGGTATACCGAAAAACCTTGAAATTATATAACGAGTTGAAAATAAGAAAAAAGCGAATCGAAATGAAGAAAACCGCACTTAGGTATACCTATATAGATATATACAGCTATAGTTCGGAGATAAAAAAAAAATGCGGTGGCGTTATTTTGTTATTTATTATTTTTTTATCTCGTCAATAAATTTAAAATAAAATTTCTCTTATCGTAGATTTAATAAATTTCATTTTCTTATTATTTTTTTTTTTTTTTTTCAGTTCCCTTAATGTTTGCTGAAGCAGTACAAGGTACCGAAGGAAGGTTACCATGCAACGTTACACCACCAATGTCAGATGATAGAGTGATATTAGTTATATGGTATAAAGAAGGTTATACAACACCAGTGTACAGGTAATATTTATATGTTTTAAGTACTTGGGTAAAATTGTCTATAAAAACTTTTCTTGAAAGGGTGTTACAAAATAATATTATGTTGTCAATCGTATATAAATTAGTATTTGGTAAAACCCTATGTATATACAGTTCACACATATTCGTACAAAGCTATAAACAAATTAATTTTTCGGAGAATTTAATGGCAATTTTGAATTGTTCAATAATCGAATTTCAATAATAATTATTATTTTCTTTGATATTTTGGTAAATACAAAAACATTATAAAACTAGTATTTATGGCAAATGTAATGTAAGTTTATTTTGTCGTATAATTGAAATCATGATTATATTCCATATATAGTTACATTGTATGATTGATTTATTTCGAAAACCTCAAATTGGTTGTGAAATAGCGTTAAAAACGCTAACTAATCCAATAAACATATTTTAATTATTTTGTTCATTTTATGTGATAATATTTAAATTGAAGTATTTACCTTATAAGAATATTTTCTAAATTTTGCTAATTAATTTACATTGTATGTATATTAAGTTAATTAAAATTTATACATACCTAGTATTGATTTTTATTGTTATATTACAAAATAGGATATCCCAACTAGCTTATATGTCATCATTAAAATAGGAACGTTGTTATTATTTCGAATAATTCGTTAAACGATGCGTGAAGGTGTATACAAATATTAAAGGGTTTCGAATTTCAATGTCATAGTTATTAAACAATGTACCTACAAGCCTATTAAAATATATTTTATACGTTTAGTAACCGTTTCCAGGTTATTTCTAATTACATTTTCTCGAGAATCAAGTTTATTTTAATTATATAAATTATCGATATTTTATTAAACAAACATCAAGCTATATACAAATATAAAAGCGTCACAATAAACATCATTTTCGTTTTTAATTAATAAACATTTTTGTTTTATTTTTATTTTTCAGCTTTGATATTAGAGATTCAAAATTTGAAAAGGGGAGACATTGGTTTGACGAGGAAAGTTTGGGTGGGAGAGCTTTCTTTGAGGCCGGCGCTTTACCAGCCACGCTAAATATAAAATCAATAAAGAGTACAGATACTGGAGTGTACCGGTGTCGAGTAGATTTTGTTAAAAGCCCGACCCGAAATTCAAGGGTTCAACTAACTGTGATAAGTGAGTAAATTATATTTTCTATCTTACCATATTTATATTCATCGATAAAGATTAATCCGCCTAAAAAATAAAATTATCGTTTAATCCGTATAAAATATTAGTTATACCGTGAAATTGGCAAAATTAATTAAGTTACTTTGCAAGAACACAAGAACACATTAAATTAACAATTAACTTTAACTTGTCGTTTAATCCGTAAAAAAAATGTTTATCAAAAATCTTTAAACTAGTAATATCAAATAATCCGCAGAACATTTCCGTACATTGTTAAATTGGCAGTGTGAATCTTGGATTAATCTACAGATCAAATTAAATTATCAATTACTCTGTAGAATAAATTAGGCAGATGTAAATCCGCAGACTAAATTAAATTGACGATCAATGAGCAGAACAAACTACCAGAACAAATACGAAAATCGCTTAATTCATTGATTAAACAAATAAACGCATTACAGATTAAATTATTGGGTAATCCACAGATGAATACCGCCAAATATACCAAATTTAATTAAATTATCGATTAATCCTTCAAACAAACAAGTAAATGGTATTAGTTAATATGGAGACAAAATCAGCTAAAAGTTGAACCCATAGAAGCACTTTAAGTTTCGATAATTCACCAAAGCACAAAATAAGACAAATCATATACTCCTGCTTAGAATAAATAAATACGAGTATATCGTAAAGTCCATAGAATAAGTTAAATTACAGTTAATCCGTATCACAAATCCGTAGAACAAATTAAATTATCGTACTCACCAAAATATACAAAAAATTATATTATCGGTTAATCCGCAGAAAAATTACGTGTCTCTAAATCTGTAGAATGAACTAACTGATCGGTTAATTTACAGGTATACTGCAGAACAAATTAAATTATCGGTTAATCAACAAAATACAGAATAAATCAAATCATTGGTTAATCCACAAAACAAATTCTTAATTTCATATCATATTATTGGTAAATCGGCAACACAAATTAAATTTTTAAATAAAATATTATACATAGTAGAGTAAATAAGTTATAGGTGAACTACAACACATCTATGGTGATACACCAGATCTAAATAAAAATAAGATAAGAGAATAGATAAGCGAATAAATTTCGAATTTAGTAATTAAACGTTTTATCAGCTAATTAGATATTTTCTTAAAATTTTTAGAACAAATTATCGTTTAGTACTCAGAAAAATCTATCGAACAAATCGCCCCTCCGGAGTAACAAAAACGTAAGTGCAAATTTGTAAAAGTCTGAGAAAACGTCTTTAATGTTTGTGAAATTTATAAAGTTCAAAATGACGGCTGTAGAATACAACTTTTGGGGAATTTAAATATATTCAACAAAAAAATTAATAAAAAAGTAAAAATTAGCATAAACAGAGAGCAGTGTGATTATCGTAAAGAAGAAAAAATTGTAAGAGAATTCATCTGTATTAGTACGATTCGCTAGTACTTAAACCACAGCACATTCTGTATATATAGAATGTAAATTGTGGTATAATCAGTCCAGATGAGAAGATTGATTTTTTCATAATCATAAGCTCATCAGATCGAAACTGGATTGAATTCTCTTACAATCTTCGAAACATATTAAAAAAAAATAATGAATTTAAATGTTCAGTAAATCCTTTAATTTTTACTGTTGTCAGCATCAGTTGATTTTATTTCAATAATTTGCAATATGCCCTTTAGCGCTCCAGATGTATATGAACTTTGGTTATACTATTTCCAAACACTAATTTGGAAAATCAAACACAATAAATTCAGGTGATTTTGCCTTCGACAATGGCGAAATTTTACTGTCAAGAATGTTTTACGACAATGGCTTTCTATGCGTGGCATTCATTATTTATATTAATTACGTTATTTTTGGAAATTAATTTTACCACAATTTGCCAATGTTAACTTACTTAAAAACTTATTTCACGACGAAAACTTTACTTTATTTAGTTAACGCCTATGCGAAGGTTCAGACGATAGATCGAATATAATTGCCTTGATTTTTTACTGGGCGCAGAAAAATGACGTTTTGTATTTTTCGTAATCACAGCGCGCGGCGCTGGCTCTGATATATTTTGTGTTGTTGGATCAGCAATTGCGAATTTTTTATTTTTATTGCGTGCGTAAATAATTGATTATTAATTGTAGTGATAAACAATTAATAAATTTATTATTGTGAGTCGCTACAGGACTCCCCCGCAAGTGAATATCCCTCCTTGAAAACTTAGAACTATTCGGCAAAGTGCACGGGTTTTTGTTTGAGTATGCCTGATATTTTATCAGGTGAGGTAAGTATGCCGCATGCCGGTCTTATTCGGTCAATTAAAATGGTATGGTTTTTACCATTAATTGAAACCGTGAACTGTTTGCGAGGGTGACGTTTAACTTTGTATGGGCCTTCCTTAGGAGAAGATAAACCCGTGCGAACCTTGTCTGTTCGAAT
The DNA here is from genome assembly GCA_958295665.1 of Tipula vernalis. NCBI lineage: Eukaryota > Metazoa > Arthropoda > Insecta > Diptera > Tipulidae > Tipula > Tipula vernalis. The sequence continues at coordinate 398,118,136 of OY282559.1, forward strand.
GAAAACAAAATCGCAATTGTCCAGTGTTGTGGGGACAAAGATATTATCGTGTTTTGTCGAAGGAGTCGAAGTCGGGACTAGGTTTTGCATGGTTTGTCGCAGTTGGTCGACGACTGTGTCTTGAGTTGGTAATGGTAAAGAAGGACTCTTAACCTCACCGGTAAGTTTAATTGTTTGCCCGTAAACTAGTGAGCATTTCATATCTTCCTGTACTGTTGCTCGGATTCCAAGTAAAATTATGGGGATTTCCGAGCTCCAAAGAAAGTAAATTCTGAAGATTTTTTTTTGATTCAATAATTTTTTGAATGTCGAAGTGAGTCTAGTCAGCGGCCTGTTCATTACCTGTGGTTCGTGAAAGTGTGTCTGCGACCACATTGTCACTGCTTTGCACATACTGAATGTCCGTGGTCAATTGACTGATGTAATCCAAGAGTCGCGCCTGCCTTGGATTACGTTCAGTATTAGACTGAATAGCTCTGGTTAGAGGTTTGTGGTCGGTATATATTGTGAAGTCCCGATCTTCTACAAAATATCTAAATTGTTTCACTGCAAGTAATTCCCTATCGAATGCGGAATATTTCTTTCGGTATCCGATAATTTCTTTGAGAAGAATCCAAGGGTTCCCAATGCTCATTATTATGTTGTTGCAATACTGCTCCTACAGCAGTGTTCGATGCATCCGTTGAAACGCTGAGCTTTGAGTCGCTCCTTGGATGCTAAAGCAGTGTGATTTTGGCTAATTCATTTTTAAGTGTTGCGAATGCATATTGGCATTCATCGGGCTAAGCAAAGTTCTTGGGTGTTTTGGGCAATTTAGTTAAGTCTGCCAAGTGAATGTGAATTGGGTTCAAAATTTTAGTAAGTTTAGGTATAAATTGGTTGTAGTAATTGACCATGCAGATGAAACGCTGAATGTGCTTGAGTGTTTGTGGAGCTGGAAAGTCTGAGATTGCATTGATTCGTTCGTCTGATGGGAGGATACCACCAGGCGTGATTTGTGGCTGAGGAAATCAAGTGTTGCTGCTCCAAATACTCATTTGGATGTCTTGATTTTGGAATATTTGTTCCAATTGCAGTTTGTGTTGTTACTCAGATTGAGATGCTACAAGAATGTCGCCTATATACGAAGACGAAATCAAGGTCACGAACGACTTCGTTCATGAAACGCTGAAACGTTTGTGCGGCATTGCGTAGTCCAAATGTCATTCGTATAAATTCGAATACCGTATTAAGCCTGCGATAATCCCAACATAGTCTCCAATCATGATATTTTTTTTCACCATGTGTAAAGGACAAGAAACGGGAGATGCAGATGATCTGCAAATTCCTAATTCCACCATATGCTTAAATTCTGTAAGCGCTGCTTTGTGACGCACTTGATTTAGTCGCCGTGGTCGTGATACTGGAATGTGGCCTTCAGTGACTATACGATTACCACAATATGCTTAACTGGCAAATTATAGTTTGGCTCGGCTGTTAAAGATGGAAATTGTTTAAGCAAATTACCGTAGCCGTTGTCGATTACAAAATGTACAGGCGTAGAGTTATGCTGTTTATATTTAAATTACTAACTGCATATAGATAAATAGCCATTTCGAAATTGAAGGAAAGACGATCACTACAATTAAACAAAAATTTAAAAGTATATACCTAGAATACCAACCGGGGTTTTTTCTGTCCACAACAATTATCCGAATATAAAATTAGGTCACAGTTGGAAAATATTTAAGGACACATGAACCGATTTCAATTGCTCCTCGGTGTCCCAAACCGTTGTGCCAAAAATAACATCTGGTAATTTTTGTGTTGGAATCTGTGACCTGAAAACAAGCAATAATTTCAAAGCCGCATTTTATTCCCAAAACCTGTTTAAAGACAAAAATTCATAATGATCATCTATAAAATGCTGGAAATCATCGCTTTTATTATAATAATACTTTATTTATTTGGACAATCTGATCAAATTATACTTACAGGAGATAATAAAATTATACTTACTGTAAAATTATAACAGTTCAGTTTTGAGTTTGGGATAGGCATTACAGCCTGTAAATCGTAAATTGCAACAATTTGAATCGAACCGGATTCCTTACTTTTTTCATTGTCTTTTGCTTTCTCTTGTCGACTTAGATTTTTCTGTTTTTGATTTTATAACTCTCCTCTAATCTCAATTTATCATCTCCAGTTGAGATCTTGAAAGCTTCATATTGGTCACATAGATCCTTTTCTGGAACGTGAAACCCAATGTTGAATTCAGTGTTGAAGGATATGCATCATAGTTCGCTGAAGGCTTATCAGCCAACTTACGTACATAGATATTCATAGTTTCGGTGCATCTTTGCTATGGTAAGTCCACCATCTATGAATTCTCTGCTGTTGGTCGGTCTTTCTATTCTAGGTATAGAATTTATGTGTACCATTACCGATTCTTTAATTTCTTCGTTAAGTTTATCATTTCGTTATTTATCATTTTCTGAGTCGCCAGTACTTTCATTAATGTCAGTATTTACAGAAGTATGTTTTCTACCCACAGAGTCGTTATCAGATGACGAAGATAAACCGATTTCTGCTGGAGGTACATATTCATCGATGTTTCCTACTTTATAACTTGAGCAGTTTACTCGCTAAAGTTTTAATTTCAAATTAGGCTGTTGTTCTTTTTGAGAAATTTCTAAAAACTGAAAAGGAGAAAGTTTCTTGGTAAATTCGGCATAATGTTGCAAAATTGAATTTTTTGTGATTAACTGTTCTATAGATACTTTAGTTAGATTAATCATTTGAAAATGAGTTAAAATCCATTATCGTAGAATCAACTTCTTGTAAAACACCTGAATCACTTTGCAGTTTTACAGGTACCTTAATATTTTCCGAAGGGATGAAGGAATTTTGTTCTTCAAGAAAGCTTTCATATCCGATTGTTACGATTATTTTATCTAAAAATTAAGCCACTATTGTAAAAAAAAAAATGGAGTTTTTTTAATAAATTAGCTATCATTGCCTTATTTCAGCTAAAAATTGAAAAGTTCTTAATGTAATGGCCACATTTTGTTCTTCTAGTGCTAATCGCATGAACTTTAGCCCTCGAGGCTCCATGTTTTTCAAATTAAAATATTATTAAAATTAAAAATCACTAACAAACCACAATATTTAACTGTTTAGTTTTGCATAAAAATTACTGTTATTCAGAGGAACAAAAAGACACTTCATTACTCAGTACCGTTTTCATAAATTCATAATAACAATAAAATTGAGAAAACATCGACGTAAAGTACATTTGGGTCTTTGTTATTCCAAAATAAATGATTATGTTTGTGTCATAATTACCTTTGTGACGTTGTATTACTAACACCTCCACTCGATATGAAATCTCAATTATAACTGACTAAGCAGACGTTGTTGTTCCCGTTAGGAATATCATTCTCACAAATACAACAAAGACACAACGCATTCTAGCGATGAGTATTCAAGGTACAATTAGGTCTTTGTAAATATAGATAGTTCAAGCGTTTTGTAACGGTTTGGCATTAAAATCCAGGTTTTCAAAAAATTTGCACTTATGTCGCTCTTAGTCCGGAGGTGCGAAATTTGATTAAAGTTTAATCCGGAGAACAAATTAAATTAACGATTGATTAATCCGCCGAACAATTACGCAAATCGGCATTAAAATTTAATTATCAATTAATCCACAAAACAAATATCTCTGTTGTATACCAAACATAATAATCAAATAAATTCGTAAATCGCGAAATTAGTAGATTTGTTCGCGTTACATGTTAAATGATCGATTAACCGACAAAATATAAACAATTACAGCCAACGCCATTAAATTAACTAAATATCGACTAGTTCTTCATACAAACATGTATATCGCCAAATTCACAAAATTAATTAAACTAAAGGTTAATCGATAGAACAAATTAGCTTAAAGTGTAATCTGTAGAATATCTAAAGTATATCGAATAATCACCAAAAGACAGAATAAGGTAAATCATTTCGGAATTAATTAAATTAGAAGCAATAAAATTGTCGTAATCACCAAATCAACGATATAAATTAAATTATCGTTTAATCCGGAGAATGAAAGCGTGTATCAAAATCTGTACATTGAATTAATGATAATTTGCAGATCAAATGAAACTGTCGCTTAACCCGTTTAACAAAAGAAAATTCTTTTAGTTCTTTAACGTCCTACGTACAATTGAGAAAACTTTTTTTGTACAGTTTAGCAGAAACTAAAATTTAGAAATTACAAATTAAAAAAAAAACGTTAACTGTCTAATGCTGCCATATTTATGCATTAGGATGTATCAACCTAAATGTTCCGTTGTACATACTTTTCGTTATTTTTTATATTTATTGTTTGTTTTATATTTCTAAATTCGTTGTGCCATAATAAAATCCCGTTTTAAAATAAAAAAAACAATAAAAATGGGTCTATCCGGCTCCCCGGACGACACTTTTCCCAGAAAGCGTCGCTTAAAGATCACCAAACCAACCATTTATATTTTAGAAATATTTTCTGTTATTTGAGACCTCTTCCCCAATATCACAAATAGTCACGACAATATAAATCTTCCACTCTCATGACGCCAAATCACAGACTCACAAATAATTTTACAAGGGAACCTTTCGAATTGTCAAACTCAGAAAATTATAAAAACTATTTTAAGTTGTATTACTCAGTGAGATATAACCGAAACCATTTTTTTGATCAGCCACCAAGCTCTCTTTATAGGTTAAAACCACCCCTTAATTTCCAAAAACAAACAATTTCGTACCCTAAAAAATAGCGATGCTAATAATCTAATCGACTATTGATTACTTGTACTTCTGGAGTAGAAGTCGGGTTAAAAAAAAAGTTTTCTGAGATTAATTTAAGGGGTGGTACTAAACCCTAAAATATTCTTGGTTTTCCAGAGGTCTGGTCTTACAGAGTACTACAACTTTGAATACTTTTTATAATTTTTGAATTTGACAGTTCGAAAGGTTCCCATATACTCTTGCAAATACTTAAGAATTTAAATTACTTCGTTTAAAGAGCATCCATAATATTAAACAATTATTTTCTGAAAATTTGGGCCGTGTCATAATATTATTCTTCATTATTATTCTAAACTCATTGCTTGGCGTCACTCTGGATTATTCGAGAATACAAAATAATACAACACAAACAATGCAATATTAGAATTAACGTTAATTATCTTTTATCACCTCCTTGTCAAAGACCTTTAAACTTAGTCCCCCACTACTAAGGCGAGTCACTGGCGAGTTGCTTGTATTAGTCTGCTATATATGCAGCTAACCGACTGGCGTGAACCATCCTACCGAATCCTTGCTTAATTTTGCAACCTAAGTCATTTATGGCTTTAACAATACTGTAAGAGCCGTCTCGAAATGTAATAGCAAAATAGCGAATTTATAGAATTTGTCGAGCCTAGTTTGAACATCCTCTACCAAATCACCTCAACAATATTTGTGTCTGCTGCAAATAACTCGCAGATCAAATGATATAAGGGGTTAATCCGCTTAACAAATTGAATTATAGGTTAATCCACAACAAATATTAAATATCAAACCCAAAATTCATATATTTTGCGAAAGTATAAATACGTCAATCGCCAAATCCACAGAATATGGTATGTTAAATTAAACTGAATCCAGTAGTACCAAAATAATTAACCATTAGACACCGAAACACATAATAATAAAAATTATCGTCGTTAAACCAAACAATTAATTATATTATCGCCTAATCCTCAGCGCAAATTAAGTTAAGTTTATTCCATAGAACAAGTTAAATAACTCATTAATCACAAAACCAAAGAATAATTTGCAGAATAAATTAAACTAATGGTTAATCACCAAATCACTGGTGATTTGTTTTTTTTTTAATAAGCTTATCATATCGACGATTAATCCTAACAATAAAGCAGAATAAATACGCCTATCACAAATAAATCAAATTATTGGTTAATTCGGAGGCACAATAAAATGAAAGTTAAACTAGAGATAATTTTAGTTCTATTGACAAATATGTGAAACAGCTTCTGCAAGCCACAAAAACGATTGGTTTAAATTAGTTGAAAAAAGTGATCTATAGCAACGAAAATCTGTTTTGTTGCTCTATTTGTTTATGCTTTGAACTTTCGTTAATTAACGCATAAAATATTTAATTCATAAATAATCATAATTTATTTAAAAGAACGACCCATACTTCTTTTAATACACACACTTCAACCTTCCGTCTACATAATACGCTTTCAGCATGGTCTAACCATAAACTGTATGAATCAAACTAGAATAAACTCCTGAATCATGTTAAAATGAGGTTACTTGTTAATGGAACATTAAGAATTTCTAAATTTTATTTCTAAAGTATATCGGGTTTTGCCGTTGAAGCACCAACACAATTATTTAGATTGGATTCACAGTGCTGTGGATTTTTTAAATTAATCAAACAGTACACACATTTAGAGACGATGAAAATGAATCCCAGCATATCAAGCTTTTTTGCGTTTGGTATACTAAAGGCGTTTACAACAGCCAGGTCAATAAAATGATGGTTTTTATGACCATTGTAATACTCAGGTACATTGGGACAATCAACTTTCATAGTTGTTTTGCTCTGTTTGCACCACCTATCTACAGAGCAAGCAGGATTAATACCAGTGATAGTTGAAATTGTCGTTACGCACTTTGTACCCTTCCATTTGACGGGCGATATGTTTAAGTCTTACTCAGGCATCACAACTTCTTGTGATTCGCCCCGTTTCAACATTCGATTGTTTTTAAAATTTATTTGTTTAAGCCGATTTGACATTATTGTTGCTGTAGCATGGAAGCTCATTTTTTGTAACTGCTTAAAAATTCCAACCGTCGAAAAATATCTGTCGAAATAAATAAACTCTCCAACGGGTAATGTTTCGGTTAAACGAAGAACAACGCTTGGCCCTAAGTCATGCTCCAGGAAATTTTAAATTTGTTTTTATGCCGTAGTAGAGTTCGAAGTACATGAGTAAGCCCGACGACACAGTTACTACAAAATTTTAGAGACAAACTGGACGAGGCTTTCCTTTAACAATCTATCTAACGGGCATGTGACCAGTGAATGGAATCATTTGTTCATCTATCGAGTAGCGTTCAATTTTACGTTCGACTAAGTCAATTATCGGTTGTGCCTTCCAAAAGAGATTTGTTCCGGTAATCGGTGTGTTTGATGTATCCACGAAATGAATAGATGCCCGTAGAGCCTGTATTCTTTATCTATAAATATGTAGTTGCAAATTTGAGCAAACCCGATATTTTTGGAACAGTTGGAAAGTATTTTAGGAATGCATCCCCTATACATAAAACTCCTGTTGGAATTAAATAAATTTATAGGCACGTGTGTATTTAATTTATTTATAGTTTAGTAATTTAATATATTTTTTATTTAATAAATTTAGTTTTAATTTGTTACATTAATTTTGTGTTCACATGTTTCAATAACCACCATTTTGTGTTGAGAAAGTTTCCAATGGTGAGCACGCGTACGGCGGCCATAAAATCTGAGACGAGAATAATTTTTGATTTTTCTAATTAAATTTAATTTTATTTTGTTTTGTGTTTGTTTGTATCTGTTCGTCATGCAGCGATTGGTCCAGCCAAGCACGAAGGGGAAGTCAACCCAATACGCATTCTATGTGGAATGTGTGTCGCCAAGTTTGTAGTGGGTAATTAAGTAAACCGCTACGGACGTACAAACCCGTAGTTATCTTAAAATACTTTTGTTATTCTTTCTAACAACCACATTTGAGGTGAAACATCTATTAACAGCAATGAGGCTCCTCCTCCAACAGCAATGAAGTCCTGATATATAGTCAAGAGATCAACGATTCAAAATTCTTGTTGAATGTGTTGTACCCCCTGGAAACGACTTAACTTATTAAAATCCATAGGTGCTCCAAAGGCGGATTTGGAAGTGTAGTCAAAATATCGCCTGTAATAAAATGGCTAGAACTTAGGTAATTTTGGTCGTAAAGATTATCTGCTATATAGGAATTAAAGGTTGAGAGTTTAATATTGCTACGATTTGGCAAAATATGGTTTGTTATTTGTCATGATTATATATGACTTTACCAATGATTTTTTGCATAAGATGTTTTACGCTTTTCACCGCTACCTATCACAAACCTCCAAACTGTGGGAACTTTGGTGGAATAGTACGCCTAAAAAATATTTTTGCAATGAAAAATTTCGTAACAACTTCTTTCTTTAATTTGTGCTTCATCAGAAATGATCCAACAAAGTCCACTAATGTAAAGTTGAATTTTTTTTTTTTGGAATTGATAGAGATTTTCTATATTTTGACCTTGATGTTCAGATTTAGCTTTAAAGCATGTGATACAACTATTGAAAACCTTTGCGTATATTAAATGATACAATTTTGTCGACCAACAGGTGATAATCTAATATGACCGAATCGTACCACAAGTCTTAACAATCAGTGTGATTTAGGCAAAATTATTGGATGCCGACCATCAAATATTAAACCAAAATTCTGAAGTTTTCCACCTATCGAAATTACACCATTTTCATCTAAGAAAAGGTTCAAAGAAACATTTAATTCTAAAACTACTTAACTGACTTATTTTGATTAATATTATTTTATTTTCCTGCAATTCGTTTGGTTAGATTTAATAAACTTTGAATTGCTGAATATCAATTGCAGCAATCGTAAGAATACTTCCCATTTGTCTACATTTTTTATTTCGGTCAATCAGATGTACAACATCTTAAAAATTCTGGACCGTACCACCATAACGAAGTTAAATTAAATTACTTTGGCAAAACTCCTCGAAACAAGAGATCTGTCTGGTTCAAATTAGATGGAACATACCATATTTGATATGAGTATTTAAGTTCGAAAATTTGAGTTATTTTGTTGGCTACGAATCTCTAAATCTGATAAACTATTTTAATAACACAGGTACTTAAAGAATTCAATGCATTAATTTGGCGACAAACAATGCAGCATATAACTCCAATCTAGGAATAGTCTGTTTTTTAATTGTGGTAATGCTTAAATTTATCATCATAGATTTACTACTACAGAACCACCGTCAGAAGCAATGAATCTCGATAATATCGGCTTCTCAAAATAAAACACATCGTGGATTTTCCACTTTAAGATCCAAAAGTTGGGTTCGATAAGTTTTCCAATATTCTAATAGGTCATATGGCAATGGATTATTCCTTGATAATTCTGAATGAACACACAGTTTTTACATAAAACGATTACCGATGAATATGAGTCAAACAATTGAGCAATCTCAGATAGAAAAATCATTATGGCAGACAATATTTTGGAAATCCAAACGAATGGTATCTTTTTGAACATGGGAATCCATACCGAGAATTGGAATGATATTGGAAGGAGAATCCAAATTATTCTTGAATGATTTATTTGAAGAAAACGTCCGATGTTCGAAACCACACGTTACAACTTTCAATAGGTAGACCTAGACTACTTGTTAACAAATCATCGACATAATAGTCTGACTTTATTATTTCTGAAGCCAACGGATAATATTTTTATTCAATAGAGGCCCTAATTGAAGAAGTATTCTAGTTGCCAATTAAGTCGCACTAGCAGTGCCATACGTAACCGTTTGAGCATATAACATGTAAATTTTAATTATGTCACCTGTTAATGCCACGTGATGCTTCCTAAACGCGAACCAAATTTAGTAGTAGTTGAACTTTCATGAATTACATTTTGTTTATTTCAGATTTGTAGCAAGTGGAATTTTTACTGTGTATCACTATCGAACCTTCACTATCAACCCTCTCAAATTTTTATTCGAAGCCTCGGTTGACGATGGATTATTTATTTGCATTGTATTCATAATTAATAATGTATTATGTTTAAGTGAACGCGACAGGCAACCATTTGCTCGATAATCAAACCCATGTGACGAGCAGACCAACAGTTAGTACAAAAATTATTATGTTGTAACAAACACAAGTCTATCTCTTGGAAGAAATTTTATAATTATGTAAATTTTGGACACTTATATAACAAATGATTTTCCCTTGTAATTTTTGTGCAATAGAGTTTTTGGACTGGCTATATGGTTTGAAGCGCGAGCTGATTTTAATTTCCCTATATTCTTAATAGATTCCAATATATTCATACGATCTAGAACATTTTTTTTTAAAGCACTAATTTTTATATTTGTTAACGAAATCTATGATTTTGGTTTTTGTGGATATTTCACTTTAAATCAATAAAATACAATAAAAAATAATTAAAGAGAAATAACGATAAAAAGAAAAGGTGAAATGTCTACAAACACCAGAATCATGGATTTCGTTAAAAATAATAATTTACCAATTACGTATGTGTTTAAATACTTAAACACTTTAAAAAATCATGCGTAAGAAAAACATAAAAATTAGGAGTAATACAAGAACTGCGCCATTCGTATTAAAGCTAAAGCGGAAAAGATGTGGTTGAAGAATGAAATCAAAATGCTATATACGAAAATCAACAGATTAACAATGGAAGTGTATAAGAGTTGAAAAGGAAGTTAAAAGCACTGGTTACCATGAGAAACAAAATGGCAAATTATTCGTCGAACGTACCAACTACAACCCATCAATTAAAATTCACATTAGAAATTGAAAATGATAAATCTATAAATTTTTTGGACCTAACAATAAAGAATTTAAATCAAACACATAAATTCCCAATTTTCAGAAAGCCTACACAAACATACCAAACGATTCATCAAAAATAGCAGCAAACCGCCACATGATCCATAGGTTAAGCAGTGTTTCAATGTCAGATGAAAATTACAAAGTAGAGCTGGGGAATATTAAATACTTCGCTCATCAAAATGGGTATCAAGCAGCAGAAATAAAGGGGATGAATTATGGATACAAGAGGAAAATAGAATATCGGGGGTTCTAAATTGTGATATTGATGATATAAAATACATAAGTGTGGAGTGGAGCCATACTAGTAAAAAAATTTAAAAAGTCTTTCAGCATTTTGGTTATACTCTGGCGCACAAAACAAATAATAAATTAGGAAAATTAATAAAGAACAAGAGTAACAAAACTTGGGATACGGGGTGTACAAATTAACATGTTTAAATTGTCAGGCATTTTATTTAGGACAAACGGGCCGCATCAAAATTCGCTCACCATATTAATTCTATACAGCATAATTACACTTGTTTTGAAGCAAATTTACAAGTAATACATAGAATGAGAGAAAAGAGGATGTTCTAAGTCGAACCGAAGAATTCGAAATGTATAAAAATGAAGACAACCCACGTATGTTGAACAACAGAACAAACACTGCAACAAATAAACCATATACGATTTAGTAATCAACATGCAATCAACGTAACCAGAAAATAGCTCCTAAATCAAAAAATTGTACGGCGCAACCATTGAAATTCCATAAAAGTTTAGTATAGAAAGAATTAAAAAATACGAAATAATTCAATAAGTAAGACAACTGACGATAATGATATAGCATCGAAATCGATCTTGCAGCAATATAAGAATTTATTTCACAATAAGGAGTAATTATTCTCAGGCCAAAAATACAATATAATAATAAAATAAATATTTGAATTGAATAAATATTTAAAATTATATTGATTGTATTTTATTAATTTCTATAATTTTGGTTGTCGACGAATTTTCCAAGACATAAATTTTCAAAGCATTGTCCAATTTTTTTAAATCTCATGGAAATTCTCAAAGGAATAAGTTCGAGTGCCTTTAATGAGTAGTAGTATGATAATGTTGATTAAGGTCATCAATATGATTCTGTAGTAATACAGCAAAATTTTCTATCGAACGGGTAATTTCATAGAGAAACTTCATGTCATTTTTTTAAATCTTACAATCATTATCAAAATGATTGCATAATTATTTCCAAGCTATGTTGTAATTTTTGCCCTTCAACGGAATCGATTCTATCACATGGGATGTGATTTTCTTTCTTTGACAGCGAATTTTGAATATAGTTTGGGGACAAGTCTGTAATCTTGACCCATTTCGTAATTTGGCAATTAAATTTAGGCAATCAAATAATATATCGTTCGAAACTATTGCTGTGATCCAATAAAGTTGGGTAAATTTTTAAACCTATTTTTAACGCGTCTTCTAAATTACCATACGATTTTTCAACATTAGATCTATCCTCAAATATATCTGGCTAATTTAGAGATAAAAAAAGTACATCAGTTTATTCTCTAAAGGAAAGCTATTCTAATTCTGAATTGAAATACGCGTATTTACGTATTTTTAAAATTATTCGGGGTCAAAATTCTATATTCTCCCATCATATCTCGATTGCTACCAACAGTAAATTTTGAGATTTGTAAATATTTTTCCATTAAGCTTTGAATCGCCTGGTTATTTAATAGAATTTAATAGAAAATTTAAATTTTTATTGAAAATCACTCATTGATATTTCCCACAAATTTTGAGTGAAAAATAAATAATCTGCCACTCTTTGTCGGTTAAGGTTAACAATAGATTTTGAGGTAAAGATTGATATGGAATTGAAACTTAATCTTTCCAGAGATTTTACAAAAAAGTGATAGTTTTTGGATAAGCAACCCCCTTTGGAATATGCCATCATTTGGAATAGGTTCGTTTTGAGGAGTACTGCCCTTTATGAAATTTCTATAATTGATATCCATATACTATAGATTTCGACCGAAAACAAGAAAATCTACCACAATAGACCCTTTTTATAATTTAGCATCACAATTTTACCAGCGTGCTATTTTGTAATTTTTAAAAACACTTAACGTAGAAAAAATGTAAAGTAATGAAACCCTTAACTAAAAATTTAATAAATATAATTAGATGCCCTGTAAATTGTAACAATTGAATATTTTAAGGACATTTTGTTAATAAAATATCAGGTAGGTACCTTTTTATTATAGGACAGGAATTTTATGGTTGTCGGTCACGTGTGCCCACTTTTGCATAATTAATTTTATGCTTTTATGTATGCTTCAAAGTAAAACTTATATAAATGTTTGTTTTATGCTTCCTTTCGTCTATATACCTATATACAGATATTTCCGTATCTCTAATCATTTATTACAGAACTGTTGTTCAATTAATGAAAGGAAAAATAATCATCACAATTCATCTCCCCTTTTTGCACATTTGTACATACATACTATATAAGGCATTGATATATGTGTACCACTATAATATATTTAGAGAAAACCTTATCTCATTAATGAATAATTCTGATTTTTTTATTTTTGTTTTTCAAGTGTTTCCCTTTTTTTTTTGTACTTCATTAGTAATGTATGTTGTGTGTATATGGCGTATTTTTAAATTCAGCACATTTTATGAAAATTTTCTCTTGATTGTGCTTATGTTTAGAGACGCAGGAACGCTTATCTGAAACAGAAAAAAGGAATCTTTGTTTTATTTACGTTTACACATCATCCAGATATTTATGTACACATCAACATTTCTTACTGCCATCGAAAACTCATCTTGTTAATTTTAACAATGTTTAAGTATGAATAAGGATGAAATTGTTTGAGCCCGCATTCGAAACGAAATAGAAAATGTTCGACGATAAAAATAGATTTGTGTGTTAGGGTTCCGAAATATTTGTGTTTTTTGAATAATTAATTTGATTATAAATGGCCAAACAGAAATGTTCACTTAGCTAAATTATAAGAAACGCAGTGAAACTAAAAAATAACAAAACGAAATTCTTTTTTCCATTTCGGTTCATGCATACAATTCGTTGGTAATGAGAAAAAATTTGCTGTAGTACAACAAGGAGGGGACGAATAAAATTCTGAGGATGGTGAATAAAATCGATGGTACAAATTACCTTCTACAAGTTGTTCTTTTTTTTTTTTGTACTACAAGCTATTTATTTATGACTTTTTATTTATAATTTCTACGCTTTGAACCTGGAAAAACATTTAGTTTTAATGGGGTCAAAATGGTTTCCATTGTTTGTGAGATTTATAATCTACCCTTAATAATCGTTTTGTAAAAGAAAAATTGTTTCAAGTTTGATAGTTTAACTAAATACCGACCACCGAATTCTAACACAAACACGTTTTGTTAGTGTAAAAGTTTATGATAAATATTATTGTTTGCTTTTGGTAAATTTTCTACTTTGGGGGTAAAAAATATGAAATTTACAATTCTATTTACTGTGGAACATTAGAGCATGTGATGATGTGGAAATTATGTTTTTTTTTATGTTCTTTATATATTGTATTTATTATTTATGTTATCTATATGCAGACGCCAACATACATCGTAAAATTTAGAAAAATTATATAAAATTAATTTAAACAATTTTCGAAGGAGATTCATGTTTGTGCAGAAATTTATGATTGAAATATTTAATTTTTGTTTCTAAAATGTCTTATTGTTGAGTGGATATGCTTTTTAGAATTCATGTTTTTGACAGCACTTAATTAAAATCACCAAATACTTTTACGGACTGGAGAAGGAGATCTCCACAATATTAAATTTGGTTCTTTTGAAAATAAATTAGGTTGGACGATGATTTTATTGTTTCTACTAAATCACAAGCTTCCGTGTAAAATCTATTATACTATACGCTATGTACAATTGTATATGGTATATGCGATATATTGTACATATATTCATATTATGAAAGCATATGTGTACATATCTACAATGTACACGATTCCCATATAAACTAAAATAAAACCATAAAGTTGGGAAAACTGAAAAGTTTTCTCTCGAAACATAACCAACAAATTAATAGAACAAAACTTTGGGAAAAAAATTAAAAACTTTTATTGATATTAGTGTAGGAAAATTAATTTTTGTTTTTTGTTCCTATTTTCATGTACCTTCTACGAGTAGATAAAATTTACCAAGATTTTAACAATTTTACAAACAATAAGCTTTAATCTAAAGAATAAATTTTAATTTGGCTTATATTTTGGAAATCATCAGGAAAAATATTTTTTGTTGTTTTTTTTTTTAAATAAAAGCAAACCGAAGGTAAATTATTTGTAAAATACCAAAAATTATATTTGTAGAAAAAGAAGTTTCAATATAAATAAATATTCTGTTTGAACTTATCCCAAAAAAAAAACCCACAAAGAATATTTATTTATTTATTTTTATTTTTTAAGGATTTTCTAAAATATAAAACAAAAATAAATTAAATCTTTCATGTAACATAAAATAGAATTTGTTTGCCAGATAAAATCTTATTTAATCAACATTTTATTGATGTGGGTAATTTTACAAAAAAAAAAAAAATCCTATTACTAAGAATGGAATGGGTGTCTGAATTATAAGCCATGGTCGTTTGGCAATATTCGTTTTGAAAGCTAAAAAGTGAATCTTATTTTGCGCGTTGTCGTTTTGATTACCTTACGCTTATTATAAAATATTTTGTTCTTAATACCGCTCTCTTACCCAGAATAATCTAATATGATTTATAAAAAGTAAAAGGAACCTTGGTATAATTAGCAATTTGTTCGCTACAGCCTGATGAGATTTACTAAGAATACATTTTTTAAATAAAATTCAGTTAGATCGACAATAGATCTATTAGCGGCAATGCAAAATTCTGGAGGAACCAGACCACAACACAATTTAAAAATTTGTTTATTATTTAAATCGACATCCAAAGCCAAAGTTTTACTTTAAATTTTTGTTTCGAGCCATTTGATAAGCGATTAAAAATAAATTTGGCGAATATAGTCTTTGATTTACATGGACCAAAACATTATTAGCAGTGTTGCGTATTTCTTAAATTTAATTAAGGTCTAATTAAGAAATCCAACCCCAGATGATATGGTCGAAATAATTCTCCGCATAGTTAGAAATCTTTGTGATATGCAATGCTTTTAGCATTGCATACTGATCCACCATAAATTTACATCACTTTATACTACAAGAATTACCTCGAAATGAGTTTAAATATTATTTGCTTTGGAAACGGAATTTAGATGCAGCCATTTCTTCGAATAAAATTTCATTACAAATTTGACCGGAAAAATGATTTCGATGTAAGTTTTCAATGACAACCAGAACCGTTTTTAAGTAACGTGCAATTACATCAAATAAAGTTACTTTGTGTGTCGTAAATGCTTTAATTGAAAATAAAAATGTTGATATAATTTAAAAAGAAATTGTATTCCTTTCTAATTAAATACACTTATTTGAAGTATTAAAAACTACTAAAGGTCGATCATAAAGACTTCTTTTGTTAAATAAGCTTCTCGCTACTATATCAAAATGCATTACCACATGTTCCGTCTTGTTCTAGGTAAACTCTTTTGCTGTTAAAATTATAATATTTGTAATATTCAAAATATTTTAAATCACATAATAATTTGTCAATAACTGACATCGGCGGGGGGGGGGGGGGCGGGTTGGTTATAATTGCTTTGGTAAGAATACTTTCATACATATATTTATACGTATTGAGCTTGGCGTCGTCTATAATTTCAAATTTGACTTTATATATATATATATATAAATATATATATATATATATATATATATATATATATATATATATATATATATATATATATATATATATATATGTATATATGTATATATATATATATATATATATATATATATATATATATATATATATATATATATATATATATATATATATATATGTTAGCCGTTTATCGGATCTATTCAGCCACCAGCTCACACTTTTACTATAGATCCTAAAAAGAGTCACAAAATAGTTTTTACAGTTTTTTTAAATAATCAAAAATGATCTCTCTCCCTAAGGAAAATTGTATATACCAATAATAAGTAATTATTAAATGGCATGATCTGACGGAATAGTTTACTGGTTTACAGAAAATTTCGGTAAATTTTTATAAGAAACACAGATAATTCAGTAACATGTTTTATGCGATAAATCCGATGAAGCAGTAAACTGGTTATAACTATAGTTATAAATAAATAGATTAAATTTTAATGAACTTTCTCAAATATATTCAGTTTAGGTTTATGTTTGAAAACATGTTGATTTAAATAGCTGTTAGCACCCTCTATTTTGAGCAATAGCTCATGCCAAAAGAGCTGGTTCTCATCATTATTCAAAAAACTGCAATTAAATAGCGCCAGGATTCCGTCTCACCCATAAAGTTCTGCTACTTCGCCTGGGCCGTTGAATCGTTGATGCTCCGAATTCGTGGTCTCTGAACAATAGATTTTCGATAAAATTGAATTTTCCACGAAAAGTGTAGAAATATTCGAGCAATCTAAATACCCGTTGGCATCACAATTACAGTTCTCATTGCCTATTGGTAGACGTATCAACCATCGAAATCGGAGCAAAATTGCAGATTTTCGATTATTGGGGCTTTGAATTCGTGGTCTATTGTTCAGGAATTTTCGATAAAATTGAATTTTCCACGAAAAGTGTAGAAATATTCGAGCAATCTAAATACCCGTAGGCATCACAATTACAGTTCTCGTTGCCTATTGGTAGACGTATCAACCATCAAAATCGGAGCACAATTGCAGATTTTCGATTATTGGGGCTCAGAATTCGTGGTCTATTGTTAATGGGATTTTATTTCATATTGGATTTTCCACGAAAAGTGCAAGCAATCTAAATACCCGTTGGCATCACAATTACAGTTCTCATTGCCTATTGGTAGACGTATCAACCATCGAAATCAGAGCACAATTGCAGATTTTAAATTGTTGGAGCTCTTAATTCGTGGTCTATTGTTCAGTTGATTTCTGATAAAATTGAATTTTCCACGAAAAGTGTAGAAATATTCGAACAATCTAAATACCCGTTGGCATCACAATTACAATTCTCATTGCATGTTGATAGACGTATCAATCATCGAAATCGGAGCACAATTGCAGATCTTTGATTATTGGGGCTTTGAATTCGTGGTCTACTGTTCAGTGGATTTTCGATAAAATTGAATTTGGCACGAAAATTGTAGAAATATAAGAGCAATCTAAACACCCGTTGTTATCACAATTACAGTTCTCATTGCCTATTGGTAGACGTATCAATCATCGAAATCGGAGCACAATTGCAGATTTTCGATTATTTGGGCTTTAAATTCGTGGTCTATAGTTTAGGGGATTTTCGTTAAAATTGAATTTTGCACGAAAAGTGTAGAAATATTCTAGCAATCTAAATACCTGTTGGCATCACAATTACAGTTCTCATTGCCTATTGGTAGACGTATCAACCATCAAAATCGGAGCAAAATTGCAGATTTTCGATTATTGGGGCTTTGAATTCGTGGTCTATTGTTCAGTGGATTTTCGATAAAATTGAATTTTCCACGAAAAGCGTAGAAATATTCGAACAATCTAAATACCTGTTGGCATCACAATTACAGTTCTCATTGCCTATTGGTAGACGTATCAATCATCGAAATCGGAGCACAATTGCAGATTTTCGATTATTGGGGCATTAAATTCGTGGTCTATTGTTTAGGGGATTTTCGTTAAAATTGAATTTTCCACGAAAAGTGTAGAAATATTCGAGCAATCTAAATACCTGTTAGCATCACAATTACAGTTCTCATTGCCTGTTGATAGACGTATCAATCATCTAAATCGGAGCAAAATTGCAGATTTTCGATTATTGGGGCTTTGAATTCGTGGTCTATTGTTCAGGGGATTTTCGATAAAATTGAATTTTCCACGAAAAGTGTAGAAATATTCGAGCAATCTAAATACCCGTTGGCATCACAATTACAGTTCTCGTTGCCTATTGGTAGACGTATCAACCATCGAAATCGGAGCACAATTGCAGATTTTCGATTATTGGAGCTTTGAATTCGTGGTCTATTGTTCAGTGGATTTTCGATAAAATTGAATTTTCCACGAAAAGTGTAGAAATATTCAAACAATTTAAATATTCGTTGGCATCACAATTACAGTTCTCATTGCCTGTTGATAGACGTATCAATCATCGAAATCGGAGCACAATTGCAGATTTTCGATTGTTGGGGCTCTGAATTTGTGGTCTATTGTTCAGGGGATTTTCGATGAAATTGAATTTTCCACGAAAAGTGTAGAAATATTCGAGTAATCTAAATACCCGTTGTTATCACAATTACAGTTCTCATTGCCTATTGGTAGACGTATCAATCATCGAAATCGGAGCACAATTGCAGTTTCCGATTATTGGGGCTTTGAATTCGTGGTCTATTTTTCAGGGGATTTTCGATAAAATTGAATTTTCCACGAAAAGTGTAGAAATATTCGAGCAAACATGAATACCCGTTGTCATCACAATTACAGTTCTCATTGCCTATTGGTAGACGTATCAATCATCAAAATCGGAGCACAATTGCAGATTTTCAATTATTGGGGCTTTGAATTCGTGGTCTATTGTTCAGGGGATTTTCGATAAAATTGAATTTTCCACGAAAAGTGTAGAAATATTCGAGCAATCTAAATACCCGTTGTCATCACAATTACAGTTCTAATTGCCTATTGGTAGACGTATCAATCATCGAAATCGGAGCACAATTGCAGATTTTTGATTGTTGGAGCTCTGAATTCGTGGTCTATTGTTCAGGGGATTTTCGATAAAATTGAATTTTCCACGAAAAGTGTAGAAATATTCGAGCAATCTAAATACCCGTTGTCATCACAATTACAATTCTCATTGCCTATTGGTAGACGTATCAATCATCGAAATCGGAGCACAATTGCAGATTTTCGATTGTTGGGGCTCTGAATTTCTGGTCTATTGTTCAGGGGATTTTCGATAAAATTGAATTTTCCACGAAAAGTGTAGAAATATACGAGCAATCTAAATACGCGTTGGCATCACAGTTACAGTTCTCATTGCCTATTGGTAGACGTATCAACCATCGACATCGGAGCACAATTGCAAATTTTCGATTATTGGAGCTTTGAATTCGTGGTCTAATGTTCAGGGGATTTTCGATAAAATTGAATTTTGTACGAAATGTGTAGAAATAATCGAACAATCTAGTAGTTCTTATTGCCTTTTGGTAGATGTATCAATCATCCAAAGCAGAGCACAATTGCAGATTTTCGATAGTTGGGGCTCTGAATTCGTGGTCTAATGTTCAGTGGATTTTCGATAAAATTGAATTTTGCACGAAATTTGTAGAAATATTTTAGCAATCTAAATACCCTTTGGCTTACAATTATTATTGCCTATTGATAGTCGTATCATTCATCGAATTCGGAACACAATTGCAGATTTTTGATTTTTCGGGCTCTGAAATCGTGGTCTATTGATTAGGGGATTTTCGATAAAATCGAATTTTTCACGAAAAGTGTAGAAATATTAGAGCAATCTAAATACCCGTTGGCATCACAATTACAGTTCTCATTGCCTATTGGTAGACGTATCAATCGTCCAAATCGGAGCACAATTGCAGATTTTCGATTGTTGGGGCTTTGAATTCGTGGTCTATTGTTAAGGGGATTTGCGATAAAATTGAATTTTCCAGGAAAGGTGTAGAAGTATTCAAACAATCTAAATACCGGTTTGCATGACAATTACAGTTTTCATTGCCTACTGGCAAACGTACGAGTATCAATCATCCAAATCGGAGCACATTTGCTGATTTTCGATTTGTTGGGGCTCTGAATTCGTGGTCTATTGTTCAGGGGATTTTCGATGAAATTGAATTTTCCACGAAAAGTGTAGAAATATTCGAGCAATCTAAATACCCGTTGGCATAACAATTAAAGTTCTCATTGCCTATTGGTAGACGTATCAATCATCGAAATCGGAGCATAATTGCAGATTTTCGATTGTTGGGGCTTTGAATTCGTGGTCTATTGTTCAGGGGATTTCAAATAAAATTGAATTTTCTAAGAAACGTGTAAAAATATTCAAACAATCTAAAAACCCGTTGGCTTACAGTTCTCATTGCCTATTTATAGACGTATCTAATTTCCACGAAAAGTCTAAAAGTGTAAATGAAATACCCGTTGGCATCACAATTACAGTACTCATTACCTATTGGTAGCCGTATCAATCATCAAAATCGGAGCACAATTGCAGATTTTCGATTATTGAGGCTTTGAATTCGTGGTCTATTGTTCAGTGGATTTTCGATAAAATTGAATTTTCCACGAAAAGTGTAGAAATATTCGAGCAATCTAAACAGCCGTTGTTATCACAATTACAGTTCTCATTGCTTATTGTTAGACGTATCAATCATCGAAATCGGAGCACAATTGCAGATTTTCGATTATTGGGGCTTTAAATTCGCGGTCTATTGTTCAGGGGATTTTCGATAAAATTGAATTTTCCACGAAAAGTGTAGAAATATTCGAGCAATCTAAATACCCGTTGGCATCACAATTACAGTTCTCATTGCCTATTGGTAGACGTATCAACCATCGAAATCGGAGCACAATTGCAGATTTTCGATTATTGGAGCTTTGAATTCGTGGTCTATTGTTCAGTGGATTTTCGATAAAATTGAATTTTCCACGAAAAGTGTAGAAATATTCAAACAATTTAAATATTCGTTGGCATCACAATTACAGTTCTCATTGCCTATTGGTAGACGTATCAATCATCGAAATCAGAGCACAATTGCAGATTTTCGATTATTGGGGCTTTGAATTCGTGGTCTATTGTTCAGGGAATTTTCGATAAAATTGAATTTTCCACGAAAAGTGTAGAAATATTCGAGTAATCTAAATACCCGTTGTTATCACAATTACAGTTCTCATTGCCTATTGGTAGACGTATCAATCATCGAAATCGGAGCACAATTGCAGATTTTTGATTGTTGGAGCTCTGAATTCGTGGTATATTATTGTTCAGGGGATTTCTGATAAATATAAATTTTTTTGGAATGTGTAGAAATATTCGAGAAATCTAAATACCCGATGTCATCACAATTAAAATTCTTATTGCCTATTGGTAGACCTATCAATCATCGAAATCGGAGCACAATTGCATATTTTCGATTATTGGGGCTTTAAATTCGCGGTCTATTGTTCAAGGGATTTTCGATAAAATTGAATTTTCCACGAAAAGTGTAGAAATATTCGAGCAATCTAAATACCCGTTGTTATCACAATTACAGTTCTCATTGCCTATTGGTAGACGTATCAATCATCCAAATCGGAGCTCAATTGCAGATTTTCGATTATTGGGGCTCTGAATTTGTGGTCTATTGTTCAGGGGATTTTCGATAAAATTGAATTTTCCACGAAAAGTGTAGAAATATTCGAGCAATCTAAATACCCGTTGGCATCACAATTACAATTCTCATTGCCTATTAGTAGATGTATCAATTATCCAAATCGGAACACATTTGCAGATTTTTGATTGTTGGGGCTTTGAATTCGTGGTCTATTGTTCAGGGGATTTTCGTTAAAATTGAATTTTCCACGAAAAGTGTAGAAATATTAGAGCAATCTAAATACCCGTTTGCATCACAATTACAGTTCTCATTGCCTATTGGTAGACGTATCAACCATCGAAATCGGAGCACAATCGCAGATTTTCGATTATTGGGGCTCTGAATTCGTGGTCTATTGTTCAGGGGATTTTCGATAAAATTGAATTTTCCACGAGAAGTGTAGAAATATTCGAACAATCTAAATACCCGTTGGCATCACAATTACAGTTCTCATTGCCTATTGGTTAATGTATCAATCATCGAAATCAGCGCACAATCGCAGATTTCCGATTATTGGGGCTCTGAATTCGTGGTCTATTGTTCAGGTGATTTTCGATAAAATTGAATTTTCCACGAGAAGTTTAGAAATATTCGAACAATCTAAATACCCGTTGGCTTACCATTATCATTTCCTATTGATAGACGTATCAATCATCGAAATCGGAGCACAATTGCAGATTTTCGATTGTTGGGGCTCTGAATTTGTGATCTATTGTTCAGGGGGTTTTCGTTAAAATTGAATTTTCCACGAAAAGTTCAGAAATATTCGAACAATCTAAATACCCGTTGGCATCACAATTACAGTTCTCATTGCCAATTGGTAGACGTATCAATCATCCAAATCGGAGCATAATTGCAGATTTTCGATTATTGGGGCTCTGAATTCGTGGTCTATTGTTCAGGGGATTTTCGTTAAAATTAAATTTTCCACGAAAAGTGTAGAAATATTCGAGCAATCTAAATACCCGTTCGCATCACAATTACAGTTTTCAGTGCCTAATGGTAAATGTATCAATCATCGAAATCGGAGCACAATCGCAGATTTTCGATTATTGGGCCTATGAATTCGTGGTCTATTGTTCACGGGATTTTCGTTAAAATTGAATTTTCCACGAAAAGTGTAGAAATTTTCGAGAAATCTAAATACCCGTTGGCATCACAATTACAGTTCTCATTGCCTATTGATAGATGTATCAATCATCGAAATCGGAGCACAATTGCAGATTTTCGATTGTTGGGGCTCTGATTTCGTGGTCTATTGTTCAGGGGATTTTCGTTAAAATTGAATTTTCCACGAGAAGTGTAGAAATATTCGAACAATCTAAATACCCGTTGGCATCACAATTACAGTTCACATTGCCTATTGGTTAATGTATCAATCATCGAAATCGGAGCACAATCGCAGATTTTCGATTATTGGGGCTCTGAATTCGTGGTGTATTGTTCAGGGGATTTTCGATAAAATTGAATTTTCCACGAGAAGTGTAGAAATATTCGAACAATCTAAATACCCGTTGGCATCACAATTACAGTTCTCATTGCCTATTGGTTAATGTATCAATCATCGAAATCAGCGCACAATCGCAGATTTCCGATTATTGGGGCTCTGAATTCGTGGTCTATTGTTCAGGTGATTTTCGATAAAATTGAATTTTCCACGAGAAGTTTAGAAATATTCGAACAATCTAAATACCCGTTGGCTTACCATTATCATTTCCTATTGATAGACGTATCAATCATCGAAATCGGAGCACAATTGCAGATTTTCGATTGTTGGGGCTCTGAATTTGTGATCTATTGTTCAGGGGGTTTTCGTTAAAATTGAATTTTCCACGAAAAGTTCAGAAATATTCGAACAATCTAAATACCCGTTGGCATCACAATTACAGTTCTCATTGCCAATTGGTAGACGTATCAATCATCCAAATCGGAGCATAATTGCAGATTTTCGATTATTGGGGCTCTGAATTCGTTGTCTATTGTTCAGGGGATTTTCGTTAAAATAAAATTTTCCACGAAAAGTGTAGAAATATTCGAGCAATCTAAATACCCGTTCGCATCACAATTACAGTGTTCAGTGCCTAATGGTAAATGTATCAATCATCGAAATCGGAGCACAATCGCAGATTTTCGATTATTGGGCCTATGAATTCGTGGTCTATTGTTCACGGGATTTTCGTTAAAATTGAATTTTCCACGAAAAGTGTAGAAATTTTCGAGAAATCTAAATACCCGTTGGCATCACAATTACAGTTCTCATTGCCTATTGATAGATGTATCAATCATCGAAATCGGAGCACAATTGCAGATTTTCGATTGTTGGGGCTCTGATTTCGTGGTCTATTGTTCAGGGGATTTTCGTTAAAATTGAATTTTCCACGAGAAGTGTAGAAATATTCGAACAATCTAAATACCCGTTGGCATCACAATTACAGTTCACATTGCCTATTGGTTAATGTATCAATCATCGAAATCGAAGCACAATCGCAGATTTTCGATTATTGGGGCTCTGAATTCGTGGTCTATTGTTCAGGGGATTTTCGATAAAATTGAATTTTCCACGAGAAGTGTAGAAATATTCGAACAATCTAAATACCCGTTGGCATCACAATTACAGTTCTCATTGCCTATTGGTTATTGTATCAATCATCGTAATCGGAGCACAATCGCAGATTTTCGATTATTGGGGCTTTGAATTCGTGGTCTATTGTTCAGGGGATTTCTGATAAAATTGAATTTTCCACGAAATGTGTAGAAATATTCGAACAATCTAAATACCCGTTGGCTTACCATTATCATTTCCTATTGATAGACGTATCAATCATCGAAATCGGAGCACAATTGCAGATTTTCGATTGTAGGGGCTCTGAATTTGTGGTCTATTGTTCAGGGGATTTTCGTTAAAATTGAATTTTTCACGAAAAGTTTAGAAATATTCGAACAATCTAAATACCCGTTGGCATCACTATTACATACAGTTCTCATTGCCAATTGGTAGACGAATCAATCATCCAAATCGGAGCATAATTGCAGATTTTCGATTATTGGGGCTTTGAATTCGTGGTCTATTGTTCAGGTGATTTTCGTTAAAATTGAATTTTCCACGAAATGTGAAGAAATATTCGAACAATCTAAATACCCGTTGGCATCACAATTACAGTTCTCATTGCCTATTTGTAGGTGATTTTCGATAAAATTGAATTTTCCACGAAAAGTGTATATATATGTACATATATATTCGATATAACTTGGCGTATTAAAGTAGATATAGAGTTTTTGATAATTTTAACAGTAAACTTTTATATGATTTTAATATGTTCCGAAGATTGTAAGAGAATTAAATCCAGTTTCGATCTGATGAACTTATGTGATTATACCACAATTTACATTCTATATATACAGAATATGTTGTGCGTTAAGTACTAGCGAATCGTACTAATACAGATGAATTCTCTTACAATTTTTATTCTTTACAATATTCACACAGCTCTATTTCTGTGTTCGAAAATTTTTACTTTATTAATTTTTTGTTGAATATTAATTAATTCATGTAATATCTAATATGCTACCGGTGATTCGACCATTTTAAGTGTGTTTCGATTAACACGAGAAGCATATTAGTAATTACGAACAGTAATTCAACGAAACCGACTAATAGACAGAATTCTATTTATTTAATTTTATGATTTTTTAATTAAAAAATTAATAAAGTAATCTTTTATTTAATCGAAACCCTCTTAAATGTGGTTTAAAAATTGAAAATCGCGTGCGTACAAACCCTAAAACCGCTTGCTAAAATATTTTTCTGAAATAACACCTTTGAATTTAATCATACAATGGTCAGAATGATGATAATAAAAGATATGTAAAACTCGAATAAATCCGAAATGTTGGTACTGGATCTTTTCGAGACCTCTTCTACTGAACGGGCTGAAGATTTTTTGAAACACTCTGTGGACCATATACCTAAATATTTCAAAAAAGTGAAAACGAGAAGGCAGATTTGGTTTTTGTAGAGGGAGATATTGAGTATGAAGGCAGTTTTGATGAACCGTCAATAAGATAATTCTTTCGAAATGTTAAAAAAAAATTTTTTCCAAGTTTCTAAATCTTTTAATCAAACTCGAGGATGCTTTAGAAGCTTAATATTAACGATTTTTACCTACTAAAAATTATGCTGATAATAGTAAGTTTGCTTCACTCAACGCACCAAGCGAAATATTTTTTAAAATTTTCAAAATTCCAAATCGAAATTTTTGCTAACACTTTTAAAACACAGCTTCATATGGCAATTATCAAAAGTCACGTTCGATATGTTTCTGTGATACGTATAAATAACGAAGAGCCGACTCTTTATTATTGATTCTGTTGCGTAAATATTCAAAATGAAAATTGCAAGTCAAATTGCAAATTAAAATAGCTGATTAAATGCCTCAACCAGCAGCCCAGTAAGGTAAAGAAATAGAAAAGAAATAAATTTGTTTCAAATTTTAATCTTTAAATCGCAGTTTCGACTGAACTTGTCAAATGGTCACTAACGCTCTTTGCGACAGGTTTACACTCAGATTCTAATAATGCATGGAACTGTTGAACAAATTCGCCACACATCAAGATAGAAAGATATTCCCCATCCTCAGAAATAAATGTGTTCCAAATTTTAGTCTTCAAATCGTAATTTTGACGTAAATCGTTGAAAGCTGTTTTTTAATTTATAATTTAGCTGTCAAATTACTCATTCACCGACCCTAAATAATATTCACTGTTTCCAAAAATAATTTTTTTCGAGGCTTTAGGAAGTCAGCTTTTTTCCATTAACAATTTTTTTACTTTCGGTAAAGAAATGATAATAAATTCATTGGAAAAAAAACTGTATAATTTTCACAGATTTTCCACTGGAAACTGATTTTTTCCAGCGATGGTTACTGACAAATCATATAAACGCAGTCCACCTCCACACATAAAACTTTAGAGAAAGTTTTTTTGCAAATTTTGAATATCTTTTGAATTTTTCGGATTTTTTATCATTTTCCACGAAAAATCGAGTGTGGATCAGTTCACCTAATAGCTTCCAAGATCCTTAAGGTAGCGCTAATAAAATATATTAACAACCCCAATACATTAACTTGATTTTTTTTACAATACATTCCAGTATTCCAGCTCTATATGTATGTATGTGTTTTAAACATTCTTAATAAACAGTAAATTCTAATAAATCTTGTCAACGAGTCAAAACTTCCGAATCGTATCAAAATTAATCCTGCATTTATCGTAATCAAAATTAAATTGGATTATGGCTTTTTTATGTTCGCTCTCTTCCACTATTAGAATGTACATAGCCGATATAAAAGTTCAACAAACTTCTTGACTTGTATACCACCCGCACAGATTCATAACAAATGACTATGCCATTAAAAACAAAAAATCTTGAGAAAATATATACAGAATTCGACATCAATTTTAAAGACACAATTTTATGTCGTTCTCTGTATTTAAATTATGTATGTTGTTCTTAAGTATATGTTTTGTCCTTCACATTTTTATTTCCATCAAACAAAAACCAAGAAAAAAAGCACTACTCGTGTCTTTTACATCACACAAAAGCTAAAACACCAAAACTTTTTTGTTTAAACGGTTTTTTTGCTCTCTAAAATACATAAATTAAAAGGAAAATTCCTTTTATATGGTATATGTTGGTGTTGTTGTCGAGTATTTAAGTAAAAAGGTAAAAAAGTTTATCTACTCAATGCGGGAGAGACTAGCTCTCTAGCTATGTATTTGTTTATACGGGGACCAAAATGTAATTTCGGTATTTATTTGTTGCCAAAATTAATTCTCATTTCCGTTTATTTTTAATTTATTATTTATTTATTTATTTATGTTGGTGCTAAGGCATGTTTTAGAATTTAAAAGTGTAAAAGTAGCGATACATGAATTTAAAGAATAGAACCGAAACGAAAAATCTGCTTAATGTTCGTAATCCTTTCAAAAGAAATAATAAATAAAACAAACAAGATTTTTTTTTGTTCGCCTTAGAGTGTACATGTAAGAGTATGCAGACAGAACGAAGACATATATTATGTATTATGATAATAAGATTAAAATACACAACAGAAAATATTACTAATCATTTTTAGGGCCTTTTAGCTAATGAAACTCAACATTGTGTATATAACAATATGTTTCATTAATATATATTGGTTTTGATTTCATATTTTATGTTATTTACAAAAAAAAAAAAAAAATCATGTTTATGTTGCTTCCAACTAAGAATATATCAATATACGAGTATGTAGTGTAGAAGATTTGACGGTTTAAATCGAAATACAAAGAAAACAGCTTAAAATTTTCTGCATTGCGAATGAATTTTATATAAAGATATGAATATTTATGATGATAAAAGAAAATTCCAATTCGCAAGCAAGTTGATTTATTTATTTATTTAGATTCTATGTAACAATCAATAATATTTATTTCGACAATTTTTCAAATATATCATATCTTATTACAATAGAAATTATCTCTGCAAATCAATTTTGTGGTAAATCAAATTTTAAGGAAAACAAATATCTGCAAATCATATTTGTGGAAACGGTTATTATTTATATGCCTTTAATAAAAATCAATTCATGTACTCGTATATTCATGGTTACAAAACACCATATACAAAATAAATTATTGTACATCGTGCGTCATACCCGTTTATAATCATTTCCATTGGTTACAAAAGTGAAAAAGGATTGAGAACCAATTAGTATTATAGATTAGTTGTATGTAAACATTTAATATTTAAATACTTTTTTGCAAGAGATAAATTCTGCTAAGATAAGGACCATGTGGGCGATAAGCCACCTCGCACTGCGACCTAAAAGATCTATTGTGCTGGACCCTGCTTAATTAACCGTCCAGTCAATATTCCGGCTGTTAATGAATCTAATAATACTACCGGCCGGTACAAGATACATTACTATCTGGGCTTATTGTTCTCCCTCCTAGATGTTGCAGTCTTTGCTGGAAAATGGCTGGGTGTTGGTACAGAATATGTTCCGCTGAGTCCGTTTCGAGATCGCAGTAGCAGAATCTATCTGTCGTACTTAGGCCCATCTTATTAAGGTTAAATCTTAAGGGGACATGACCTGTGAGGAAGCCAGTAAGCAGTCTCAAATAGGTTTCCTAAGTTCAAGATACTCCTTAACCCTGACAGACGAGGGTTATATAAATTTTTTCGCCTGTCGCAACTTTTGAATAGGCTATCAGCGTTTTACTGCTGCTCTAAGGTATCGCTTTGTGACGCCGCAGAAGGGTTCTGGTCCAATAAATGGGAGAGGCAGAACCCTCACGGGCGAGGCCATCAGCTGCCTGATTTCCCTCGATTCCAGTACGACCTGGCACCCACATAAATGTTACCTTGTTTGAGCCTGCAAGATGTTTAATAACCTTCAGACAATCCCATACCAGCCTTGACTCAACGGTACAAGACGTAAGAGCCTTTAAGGCCGATTGGCTGTCTGATACAATATAAATCTTTGCATCGTTTAGGCCTTTTGCTATGCCTATCCTAGCGCAAAGTTCTATAGCATGTACTTCTGCTTGAAAAACAGTAGCATTGATACCAAAGGACTTCGAGGGGGCAGTGCACTCCCGTGTATTCCTACCCTCGTTCCATCTTCTGTTTCTGATCCATCTGTAAACCACACCATGGACCCTCGCTCAAAGGATGGTCCACCTGCACTCCACACATCACGGTCAGGTAACCTAACACAAAATGGTTTGTGGAAGTCCAGTTTAACTGGCATACAGTCGGAAGGCATTCCTATGGTAGGGTCTATCTGAAATTCGTTAAGGATTTCCAGATGACCCACTATATTGCCTGGTTTGACATTTCCTTTCGCCTGCATTTTCAGAATGATAATTGCAGCATCCTGTTTAACATGCAGGTGTAACGGTGACAGTCCTAGAAGTGACTCCATCGCAGCG
Source organism: Tipula vernalis (assembly GCA_958295665.1). Taxonomy (NCBI): domain Eukaryota; kingdom Metazoa; phylum Arthropoda; class Insecta; order Diptera; family Tipulidae; genus Tipula; species Tipula vernalis. The sequence continues at coordinate 398,148,300 of OY282559.1, forward strand.
GTTGGACATGTTTTAATTGAGCCCGTAACACAAAATTTAAATTTAAAAGGAAAACACGTGTAAGCATATGGACCCTGCCTTGATACCAAGGAAGCAAGGAATTTATCATTTAGAGATACAGGAAGAAAAAGAACATAATCAATTAGTTAACAAAAATACAGATATTGAAACATTCGAAGACGAACCTGAGGAAATAAACTCAGAAGTAAATTTTATGAAGAGAGCCTCTCTAACTATCTTACCTCGAGTAAAAAACAGCGAGAAACAATATCTTCAAATGTTTAATCGACACATGAGCCAACAAGAACTTCATCAAATCTGAACTAGCTAAAGGAGCAATTCCCACTAACGTCCGGTTTACCTTAAAATCAGCGGGAGGTGATATCAAGATCAGTAAAAAATATCTGGACAATTTTTCAAAAAAAAAAAATGAATCTGCACATTAATAGAATTTTATGTACTACCTGGTTTAAAAACATTCGACGGAATAATCGGGGACGATCGACGACGACACTCTAAAAAAATTTGGAGCAATTATCGACCGAAAAAAAGATATTTTGACCATAACCCCAAATATCAAAATTCCCCTCAAAGAAAAACACTCAGTTCAGGTAAAGAACATTGAAGTTCGGGATAGTCACTTATCTTCAGAAGCCAGACAAAACCTTCAAGAAATTTTGGCAACATTCAAAACACTATTGAAAGCAGTCAACAATACTTAAACAGTTAATACTAATGTGAAGGCAGAAAAAAAACAACAACAGATGAACCAATTTATATGAAATCCTATCACTATCCAGTCAGCATGAGGCAAGAAGTGGAGAAGCAAATAGATAAATTTCTAATGGATGGAATCATAAGGTCGTCTAAAAGCCCGACGATGAGCCCACGATAGTCATAGATTTTAAAAGAATAAACGCGGTCACATTATCAGATACATTGGCCAATCTTGGGAAATCAAAGCTTATAACAACCATCGACCTTACATCAGGATTTCACCAAATCAGGATATTCCGAAAACATCTTTTTCCACGATGAATGGAAAATATAAATTCCTAAGACTACCTTTCGGGCTAAAAAATGCGTCAAGCCCTTAACCAACCTCACAAAAGGCGAAAACGTACAAACTAAAGCAACAAAATCAAAAAAAAAGTGAAAATCAGCTTAGCAGGAAAGGAACTCCAAGCATTCCATCAGATCAAAGAGGTGTTAACATCTACTGAAATACTAATCTTTCCAGACTTCGATAAACCTTTTATACTTACTACCAACGCCTCTGATTATGCAATTGCTGCCGAGATAAACTACGGCTTTAAAGAAAAAGAGAGGCTAGCAATCATTTAGGTATTGGATAACTTATGAAATTACCTGTATGGAGCGAAAAAGATTAAAATCCGCACGGACCATCAGCCGCTCACATTTGCACTAAGTACTAAAAATAATAAAAAAAAAAATTAGAAAGATGGAAGGCACGATTGAAATAATACAACTATGAACTTATATATAAATCTGAATCTACCAACAAAGTAGCTAATGCCTTGTCAAGATTAGAACTAGAGGCCTACATCTTATCATCAACCTCCACGATTCACAGCGCTGTAAAAGATGGCACAGACCTAATCCAGTACTGCGAAGCACCTATAAACGTCTTAAAAAACCAACTGATAATCAGGACAGGGAAAGATATTGATTATCATGAAGAACTACACCCTACTTATAATAGGCATTACGTCAGCCTACCGGTAATAAATAAAGACACTCTAACAAAAATCCTAAGGGATAATCTCCATCCAACCATCATCAATAGAATAAAAATACCCGAGGAACACATCCAAATTTTACAAGACGTTTTCAAGGACTGGTTCTCGGGATTGAAATTACATCTAACACAAAGAGTGGTCCAAGACATCAGCAACAAGAAAAATAAATTCAAAAATATACAGAGGAGCATATTCGAGCATACGAAATCCCGTTGATACCAAGGAACAAATCATAAAACGGTACTATTTTCCACGAATGACCAGCCTAATAAAAAAAAACTATACTAGAACCTGCTGTATCTGTACCATAAACAAATATTACAGACACCCAAATCGAGTTAAGCTCCAGGAAACGCCAGTTCAAACATATCGAAAAGAAATACTCCATATTGACATAATCGAGATAAAAAATGAAAAATTCAAAATGATTAAAATACTGCACTACTTTACAATTCCCAAATTATTAGTAATGGATAATGAGGGGAGCTTCGTAAGTCCAATCGTAATGCACTATCTGAAAATTTTGGGGATAGAAATATACTTAACACCGCATCCCAGCAAAGTGAAGTAAATGGAGCCATCGAGAGAGTAAATTCTACTACCATATTGAGATAATAAGATGCCTTATCCCTACAACAACTCCATACATTCGGTTATCCAACATAAACCATGCGATATATTTTTTGGGAGAACGTAGAGAATCAATTACCAAAATCTTGTAAATTTCAAGGATCACGTCAACGAGGATGTGACAGAAAAAATCACGAAAAACCAAAAAAACAAACATCTCTAGGGAAAACGCAGAGAAAAATCAAACAATCAAACAAATACAAGGACAAGAGAAACCTAGGTTTAAACAAGAAACTGTGGCCAAAGATAATCGAGTTACAATTATCACAACTTCCGGAAAAAGGGTCCACAAGACTCAAATAAAAAATTTAATAAAACAAAATTTCTTCTTTTCAGTTTCTGGATATTGGGCTTGACAAGCTCACTTACCATCTACAAATATACCACACCAACAGTAATTCTCAAACCAGGCAATGGACGAATCTGCAATGGAAATTTCAAATTAATCCATGTCAACAACTTAACCGGCTGTGAGGAAATAATCAACAGAATTAGAACTTCACTTGACAACATTGACCCAGAAAGCAGTCTTCGACCTCAACTGATTTACAAAATGAACCAAACGAAGCAGCTAATAACTCAAAGGTTCAAAAATCACGATACCGCTGATCAACCAACTGGATCAGCTCCGCAGTGAAGTGGATTGCAGGATCACCAGACGCCACAGACTGCCATCGATAACAGCAATCAACCATATTAGATGAACAATGTCCACAGCACAGCAGATTCTCAATGAATACAACAAAATTGTTGATCATTTGAACGAAAACTCGAAATTTATTGGGAATCTGTCGTCTGGTTGCAGAAATCGATACCCTTCCATATTCTAACGATATAGAAGCAATAGAATACGCAGAACCTATGTTGCTGGCTAAAGAATCAACAATACTATACGGAAATACAATCACGTTATGGTAAGATCAACGATTGAGAGCAACAAACAAATATATCTGGAATACTAACGAACTTCTAGTAAACCAAGACGAAATGTTCGGGATCATTCGAAAATGCAAACTTTTTCGTGAAACCATACTTTGCGAGAATAAGGAATTAATTAATTTTATTCTTTGGAAGAATTAAAAGCCGACCACTATATCAACCAGCTCATAAGGGGATTAGATGCCGAATGTAACTACCAATTCAACAAGAATGAGATAATCAACACCCTAAACGACAAAGAATACATATTTTACAACAAATCAACAAGCCTTCCCTTAATTATATTGTTCATGCCTTCAGATAATTTCTGAAGGTTTCTGCCAAACTACTGGAAATTAATTTGAATCCCCAATTTTAAAGCAAAATATTCATACTCTAGAACTTTTCGATGAATTTAAAGAATGTATGATTGCCGATTACGAACATAATGTCTTAAATAAAGATAATGCGGTTTGTTGCTTAGTTTCGTTTCTTAAGTCCAATATAATCAGGCGGATTTTATTTTATTTTTATTAATGCCGTTAAATTCATCAGACCCTTAATAGATTTCTGATATTTTTGGTGACACGATCACTTTTTTTTGTTTTTTAAACGATGGTTCTAAATAGATTAAAAAGAAAATATTGGCAGCTTAGGTTTTAAAAACGTGCCTAACATTCAATCTGTCGATGAACTTAAGCTATTTTGTAAAAATATTGAGAAAGCTGAAAAGCTCTGTAGAAAAAAAAGTTTAAATGGTAATATAAACAAATAATCAAGTTAACATCGTCGAAAACAAGTATTCTGATAAGCATCAAAACAACGCCTCACCGTTATCGCAATAACAAATCGCATTCTACTCCAAATAATTTTATAACTCAGGGAAAGCCAAGATATTCTGCCACTATGCAGTAAAGTAATTCAAAATCCGAAATTTTTCGAACACCTTCGACAAATCAAACAAATCTTCAAATTCAGGGTAAATCCCTTGGACTTTCACTTGCGTTAACTGCTTCCAAAGTACACATAAAACAGAGCAATACAGTAAACCAAGAAAAGCCACATATTTGTGTTACCGAGGTGGAAGAGAAGGCGTTAAATTGGAATAACGTGGAAATAAAGATCATCCTTCACCTTCTACTTAAACTTCAGGTCCTATCGAAGGAGCCAAGTCGTCGTTTCACAAACTCCAGATTATAGTAAATAATCAACTAATAACAGGATGATAGTAAATAATCAATTAATACAGGTGCCACAATTACATTGTTAGGAGAAAATTCAGAAAAAATCAGAAGTTGAAAACCAGACCTAAATTTAAAAAAAATTCGTGGCTAATGGTGAATCAGTTGAAGTTTTAGAAGTAGTCGATTTACACATTTTGATTAATAATAAGCAATGAATTATTACATGTTATTCCCCAATTAAAAAACCCTTGAATTAGGCTTGGATTTTTGGTTACAGTTTGATTTAAATCCATTTACGTATCTAATGCATTTCAAGGAAAATAACAATAATTATCCGCTATTTCTAAGTACAGAACAATCAGATAGAGTTGAAAAAATAATTCAACTATTTCCACTAACTAGCCTTACCAAATTTGGATGAACACATTTTGGTTGGAATCACAAGAAAATACAGCTTTTGCTTTGACGGGTAAGCCCTTATAAATGTTCGCTAGGATGCCGTGTGGTTTTGTAGGTGCACTAACTACAATGGCTAGATTAGCAGATGCCTTAATTAGAGAGGAGTTAGCTCCTCATGTATGGACATACCTAGACGATATAATTATAGATACAGCTGATTTTGAAACGTACCTCAAATATTTGAAAATAGTCGCGAAAAGACTAACAGACGCATATTTAACGATAAATATTGAAAAATCCAAGTTTCGCGTACCAGCACTACAAGGAATAAAAATCTACGAAATGATCAAAAAATAAAAATCTTTCCGGATAAAGTTCATGCAATTATAAAATATCCGCCACAAAAAGCCGTTAAACAAATTAGGCAGATTTTGAGTGTTGCAGGCTGGAATCGTCGGTCTGTTTAAAGGCAAACCAAATGGCAAAACAGGCAATTGCGAAAGCACCAAGTCTCCACAGTCCAGATTATAACAAACAGTTTTCCGTAGCAACAGATGTTTCGAATATGGGTATTGGCAGTCAGCTATATTAAACAATTGGCAATGAAAAATAACCCTGTTACCTTACACAAAAATTATCATCCGCCCAGCAAAACTAAACTATTATCTCCGTGCTCTTGTGGGTTTAATAAATGGCGTCATTTTCTTGAAGGTTCCAAATTTTTTATTATTTCCGATAGCTCAGCATTGAAATGGCTTTTAAAGCAAGGATATTCGCTAGGCCGTGTTGGGCGATGGTAACTCAAAATTCAACATTTTACCGATGTATTGTCTAGATGTATTGATGAAATTGATCATAATGATCCTTGGTATTCCAATTTATTAAAGGACTAAATATGATAATGAACCGAAATTCGGTCATTTCGGCAACTTCAAAATTTATCATCGACTATTGGATAGGTATTGTTGGCCTGCAATAATGCAAGATGTAAAAGAATATATCTCTAAATGTAGTATTTGTAAAACCACCAAATCACCAACGGTAGATTTAATCACCTCCAATGGATTAGTTTCGAAAAGTGACACGACCATGAGAGCTAATTATTGTAGACCACATGGGTTCATTTGCCATATCAAAGAATATAGAAATATATTTATTTAACTGGTAATAGATACGTTCCAAAATATCCACTAATTTTTCTGATAAGGAACGCCAAATGTTCTAGTCTTCGAAAGAAATTAGAAGAAAATATTTTCGATATATTTTCAGTACCTAGAGCTATAATTTCGGACAACGGCCCTAAATTTACTTGTAAAGAATTCAAAGTTTTTTAACACATAGCACAACATAACTCACTACAATTCAGCAGTTTATAGACCCTGTTAAAGTTAGCCGAAAGTTTCCAGCCGAAACTATAAAAGTTTATAATGCAGATTATGTTATTAACATTTCAGCCGCAAATAAACAATTTGGTGGTTGACAGTAAAAAGTAAATAGAATACATGGATTGCAATAAAAACTTTTTGTAAATAGTCTTACGTGGAAAACTTTGATTAACTTAATCGTGGAAAATTTAGGAAAATTAGAAAAATTCACAAAATTGTAATATAATCAGCCTCTAAAGTGTATATCTGAAGTTGAATCGTTTTTATGTCCCGTGGGAAATCTTGGAAAATTCGAGTTTCCCAAAATCATTAGAAAATTTGTATGAAATCAGTCTCTAGAGTGTTGTTATGTCTGGAGATGGATTGCATTGATGTGATTTGTCAATATCTATCGCAGGAAAAAAATTCATTTCGAGATTTTCCACGGGAAACTTGAACTGAATTTCTGCGATAGCTATTGACAAGTCACATCAAAGCAATCCATCTCCGGATATAACACTCTAGAGGCTGATTTTATACAAATTTTCTAATGATTTTCGGAAAATCGAATTTTCCGAGATTTCCAGATATACACTCTAGAGGCTGATTCCAATTTTATGGATTCTTCTGATTGTCCGAATTTTCCACGACTATTTACAAAATTTTTTATTTAAATTCATGTATCCTATTCACTTTTGGCTGATAACTACAAAATTTTTTATTTTCGGCTGGAATGTTAATATCATAATCTGCATTATCGACTTTTATACTTCCGATTGGGATTACACCGCCTGGACTAAAACAATCTGCATTATGAACTTTTTTTTGGTTCCGGCTGGGATTACACAATCTGCATTACCATTTTCCCATTGTCGGCTGGACTAAAACAATCTGCATTATCGACTTTTCACTTTCAGCTGGCAACTTTCGGCTAACTTTAACAGTATAGTTTATAATCCTCACACCAATTTAGTAGAATGCACTAACCAAGTTATTGGCAATGCAATTCGAGCACTTATGTTAGATTCAAACCTGAACAAAGGGTTCAGTGGGAAGGTGACTATTTTAGGTGGTGATTTATGTCAAGCTACCATCTATGATTCTTAGAGGTAACAGAGACAACGGTTAGCATGCCAAAAAAAAAATTTTCTCAAACCATTATCGCTTTTGTCATCCATATTACAAAATTTCATAAATATCTTGGACATAAAGCATAATGTACATAATTAATTTCTGATATATACTGTATTAAAGATTAATAAATTCACAGTATAATACCTAGTAATTTAAAGTTAGATGTGTCCGTGCGCAATTCTAACCAATCCCACTATAATACTTCACTTAAAAATCTTCAGCCTTGTTCAAAGTTAACTTGAATTAGTGAAATTGAATAAAAAGCACGCACCAAACGAAATATTTTTGAATAAACCCTACACGAAACACATCTACATATATCGAACTTTAAAACACAAATATCAATAGATTCCGTAAAACAGTAAAGGACGAGCTGCGTTTACTTAAATAATAACAATTTTTGCTTTAATATTTGTAATCCATGAGGTATTCACCTATTATTTTTTATTTGTACACGTCGTCCGCCCATTCATCATGCCCCACTCTTTCATACAAATATTCATTTTTTATTTAAAGTACCCGCTTCCAGCATAGCGGAATACGACAAATAAAAAATAAATCCGTTTAACCTAAATAATCCCGATATCTGCGAAATAGCTGACAACAAGAACAAAAAAATAATAAATTTTTATTTGTGAATATATATTCTGTTGTGTACTCGTATATAGGTACTTGTTGTTTTATAGATATAGGAGGAAATACGAATAATATTATATTGAAAAGAGAGGAGACCCATTAAAATGGAATTACGATTTTTATTTTATTTATTTATTTATTTTCATTTCCTAAAGACGCGATTTTGTATAAATAAAATAAATAATTATTTTGTTTTTTTTTTGTTTAAACTCCAATCTTTCGCTATATGCTCCGCGCGCACCACCGTTAATTCTGTTCAATTATTTTTCAACCTATACAAGATACAAACAAGACTGACATGATGTTGTTAGAAAAATTCGTTTTCCACATTTTTCTACATATTACACATACACACACACACATACATATACAAAAATAAGAATACATACAACCAAAAAATAGACAGCAAGGCAACATACAATGGTTACAACAATGGCACACAGTGTATATATAAATAGTAATAAAATAATGACGAAAACTCAAATATATAGCGGCGCAGAGTGAAAATCAGAATGGAAATGATTTTGTGTGTATTCAGTTGTTATTGTTGTTGTTTACATAAACTTTTCGTTTTAAATCAATAAATCAAATAGATGCGACATTAATTCAAAATCTTTTAACCTCATTCTTCTTAAGGTTGCAAAAACGTTTTTCTTTTCAGAAATATTTTTGGTTGTTTTTTGCTTAGGGGGTTATATTGTGAGCAGCTAGTGTAGGTGTACATATATGCTTCCATTAGGTTTCCATAATTCTTACAGCTGAAATGATTGCTGAGAACATATCAATATTCTAGACAACGAGTAACCTAAATCACTAATCCGCAACTCTTTTAAAAAATGAGAACCAAAAAAAAAGAAAACTACAAAATTAATTTTGATATTCAATCGAAATTTCCTACATAAGTAGATTATTGGATTTTTTGTTGCTGCTGGTGTTGTTAAAAAATTATTGAGCTGGAATTAAAAAAAAAAAAACAAACAAACTGTTTATATTTAAATTATAAATTATTTATAACAACAACTCAAAGTTTTAATGCAAAATATATAAAATTATTCTGTTTGAGTTCTGTATTTAAAATTTTATTAATATTCCTTTTGAGTATGTCTGGTTTTCACTTTTTATTCATATAAAACATTTTGTTGTTGTTTTTTTTTTTTTTTTTTTGGTTTAAAGGAGGATTTTCTGAATAACAGAATTATATACATTTTTCTAAATGGTTTGTGAAATGTGTAATTACTAATTACTTTTAAAATTAGAAGAGTTAATGCATATCAAAAAGTTTTTGCCTTTAAAATTATTTCAGACATTGAACATAGAATTTTTGTCTTGCTAAGCGGCGCCAATAACAAAATGTTTCTTGCACACCAACTGGAACTATACTAGATAACGAAACGTTGAAACTGAATTTTTGTACTAAAGTTTAGCTTATTTAACAAAATTACATTCGTTCGAGATTTTATATTCGGTAGAAAAAAATTTATTGACCTAATGAGCTTTAACGATTAGAGGCTAATGTAAGTAAATTCCAAGTTTGAAGGTCACTTGCAATTTACCCACTATAACTGGCTTTATGCAAATTAGAATAAGCTCGTTAGTTGTTAATGGAGTATTCCAAGTAACCATATGATGAGTGTGAAGTTTATGCTAAAAAAAATAACAAAAAATTACACTGTTAAATTAACTATTTTCCAATTGGAATTTAAATGATATGAAAATATTAATTTTTTGTAATTTTGGATTTTTAGTACCACCAAACAGATTCTTTTCATCAGAAAACAGGTTATTTTCATCCTTTTCAGATAGCTGGACCATCTGTTTATATCGTTAACCAAAAGCATCCAATTGTGTTATACATTACTATACTTCACAGAATTTAAAAGTTGACTGAATTTTGATGGTTTAAATAATTATTTAGCCCCGATCCTGGAAATGTCCCGAAGGCCCCGCACATTTCTTAGAATAGGTAAGCCATATAGCGGTCAATGTCACCAAGCCGATCCAATTATGATGAACTATAATATATTTCACAGTTTTTGGAATTTCAAATAATTTTTTCATTATTTAAAAGTTTTATATCACCGACCGCAGAGATGTCCACAAGTTCTTGCCCATATTTTCAGATAACTTGGCCATGTTCCAGTCTACGTGGTTAACCAGATCCAATTGTGATGAACTATACTATACTTCACAGAATTTCGAATTTTTAATAATTTTATTAGTTTTATAAATTTTTGTATGTCTGATCACAGAGATGTCCACAAGGTCTGGCCTATATTTTTGAATAACTTGACCATATGCCAGTATACTTGGTCAATCTTAGTCAATTGTGATGAACTATACTATACTTCACAGAATTTCGAATTTTTTATAATTTGATTAGTTATATAAATTGTTGTATCTCCGATCACAGAGATGTCCACAAGGTCTGGCCTACATTTTTTGATAACTTGACCATATGCTAGTCTACGTGGCCAATATTATTCAATTGTGGTGAACTATACTATACTTCACAGAATTTCGAATTTTTAATAATTTTATTGGTTTTTTAAATTGTTGTATCTCCGATCACAGAGATGTCCACAAGGTCTGGCCTATATTTTTGGATAACTTGACCATATGCTAGTCTACGTGGTCAATCTTATTCAATTGTGATGAACTATACTATACTTCACAGAATTTCGAATTTTTAATAATTTTATTAGTTTTATAAACTTTTGTATCTCTGATCACAGAGATGTCCACAAGGTCTGGCCAATATTTTTGGATAACTTAACCATATGCCAGTCTACGTGGTCAATCTTATTCAATTGTGATGAACTATACTATACTTCACAGAATTTAGAATTTTTAATAATTTTATTAGTTTTATAAATTGTTGTATCTCTGATCACAGAGATGTTCTCAAGGTCTGGCCTATATTTTTGGATAACTTGACCATGTGCCAGTCTACTAGGTCAATCTTATTCAATTGTGATGAACTATACTATACTTCACAGAATTTATAATTTTTAATAATTTAATTAGTTTTATAAATTGTTGTATCTCCGATCACAGAGATGTCCACAAGGTCTAGCCTATATTTTTGGATAACTTGATCATATGCCAGTCTACGTGGTCAATCTTATACAATTGTGATGAACTATACTATACTTCACAGAATTTAGAATTTTTAATAATTTTATTAGTTTTATAAACTTTTGTATCTCTGATCACAGAGATGCCCACAAGATCTGGCCAATATTTTTGGATAACTCAACCATATGCCAGTCTACGTGGTCAATCTTATTCAATTGTGATGAACTATACTATACTTCACAGAATTTAGAATTTTTAATAATTTTATTAGTTTTATAAATTGTTGTATCTCCGAACACAGAGATGTCCACAAGGTCTGGCCTATATTTTTCGATAACTTGATCATATGCCAGTCTACGTGGTCAATCTTATTCAATTGTGATGAACTATACTATACTTCACAGAATTTAGAATTTTTAATCATTTTATTGGTTATATAAATTGTTGTATCTCCGATCACAGAGATGTCCACAAGGTCTAGCCTATATTTTTGGATAACTTGATCATATGCCAGTCTACGTGGTCAATCTTATTCAATTGTGATGAACTATACTATACTTCACAGAATTTCGAATTTTTAATAATTTTATTAGTTTTATAAACTTTTGTATCTCTGATCACAGAGATGGCCACAAGGTCTGGCCAACATTTTTTGGTAACTTAACCATATGCCAGTCTACGTGGTCAATCTTATTCAATTGTGATGAACTATACTATACTTCACAGAATTTCGAATTTTTAATAATTTTATTAGTTTTATAAACTTTTGTATCTCTGATCACAGAGATGTCCACAAGGTCTGGCCAATATTTTTGGATAACTTAACCATATGCCAGTCTACGTGGTCAATCTTATTCAATTGTGATAAACTATACTATACTTCACAGAATTTAGAATTTTTAATAATTTTATTAGTTTTATAAATGTTTGTATCTCCGATCACAGAGATGTCCACAAGGTCTGGCTTATATTTTTGGATAACTTGACCATATGCCAGTCTACGTGGTCAATCTTATTGAATTGTGATGAACTATATTATATTCCTAACAGAATTTAGAATTTTTAATAAATTTATTGGTTTTAAAAATTGTTGTATCTCCGATACCACAGTTGTCCACAAATTATTAAAAATTCTAAATTTTGTGAAGTATAGTATAGTTCATTACAATTGAATAAGATTGACTACGTAGACCATCATATGGCCAAGTTACTAAAAAATATAGACAATACCTTGTGGACATCTCTGTGATCGGAGATACAATTTTTAAAACAATAAAATAATTAAAAATTCGAAATTCTGTGAAGTGTAGTATAGTTCATCACAATTCGATAAGACTGACCACGTAGACTGGCATATGGTCAAATTATCCAAAAATATAGGCAACACCTTTGGACATCTCTGTGATCGGAGATACTACAATTTATTAAACTAATAAAATTATTTAAAATTCCAAATTCTGTGAAGTATAGTATAGTTCATCACAATTGAATAAGATTGACCAAGTACATTGGCACATGGTCATGTTATCCAAAAATATTAGCCAGACCTTGTGGACATCTCTGTGATCAGAGACACAACAATTTATAGAACTAATAAAATTATTAAAAAATCGAAATTCTGTGAAGTATAGTATAGTTCATCACAATTGAATAAGATTGGCCACGTAGACTGGCATATGGTCAAGTTATCCAAAAATATAGGCCAGACCTTGTGGACATCTCTGTGATCAGAGATACACAAAATTATAAAACTAATAAAATTATTAAAAATTCGAAATTCTGTGAAGTATAGTATAGTTCATCACAATTGAATAAGATTGACCAAGTACACTGGCCCATGGTCAAGTTATCCAAAAATATTGGCCAGACCTTGTGGACATCTCTGTGATCAGAGATACAAAAATTTATAAAACTAATAAAATTATTAAAAAATCGAAATTCTGTGAAGTATAGTATAGTTCATCACAATTGAATAAGATTGACCAAGTACACTAGCAAATAGTCAAGTTATCCAAAAATATTGGCCAGACCTTGTGGACATCTCTGTGATCAGAGATACAACAATTTATAAAACTAATAAAATGATTAAAAAATCGAAATTCTGTGAAGTATAGTATAGTTCATCACAATTGAATAAGATTGACCACGTAGACTGGCATATGGTCAAGTTATCCAAAAATATAGGCCAGACCTTGTGGACATCTCTGTGATCAGAGATACAAAAATTTATAAAACTAATAAAATTATTAAAAATTCGAAATTCTGTGAAGTATAGTATAGTTCATCACAATTGAATAAGATTGACCAAGTACACTGGCACATGGTCAAGTTATCCAAAAATATTGGCCAGACCTTGTGGACATCTCTGTGATCAGAGATACAACAATTTATAAAACTAATAAAATTATTAAAAAATCGAAATTCTGTGAAGTATAGTATAGTTCATCACAATTGAATAAGATTGACCACGTAGACTGGCATATAGTCAATAGTCAAGTTATTCAAAAATATAGGCCAGACCTTGTGGACATCTCTGTGATCGGAGATACAACAATTTATAAAACTAATAAAATTATTAAAAATTCTAAATTCTGTGAAGTATAGTATAGTTCATCACAATTGAATAAGATTGACCACGTAGGCTGGCATATGGTCAAGTTATCCAAAAATATAGGCCAGACCTTGTGGACATCTCTGTGATCGGAGATACAACAATTTATAAAACTAATAAAATTATTAAAAATTCGAAATTCTGTGAAGTATAGTATAGTTCATCACAATTGAATAAGATTGACCACGTAGACTGGCATATGGTCAAGTTATTCGAAAATATAGGCCAGACTTTGTGGACATCTCTGTGATCGAAAATACAACAATTTATAAAACTAATAAAATTATTAAAAATTCGAAATTCTGTGAAGTATAGTATAGTTCATCACAATTGAATAAGATTGACCATGTAGGCTAGCATATGGTCAAGTTATCCAAAAATATAGGCCAGACCTTGTGGACCTCTCTGTGATCGGAGATACAACAATTTATAAAACTAATAAAATTATTAAAAATTCGAAATTCTGTGAAGTATAGTATAGTTCATCACAATTGAATAAGATTGACCAAGTAGACTGGCACATGTTCATGTTATCCAAAAATATAGGCCAGACCTTGTGGACATCTCTTTGATCAGAGATACAACAATTTATAAAACTAATAAAATTATTAAAAATTCGAAATTCTGTGAAGTATAGTATAGTTCATCACAATTGGATAAGGTTAACCACGTAGACTGGCACAGGGCCAAGTTATCAGAAAATATGGGCAAGATCTTGTGGACAACTCTGCGGTCGGCGATATAAAACTTTTAAATAATGAAAAAATTATTTGAAATTCCAAAAACTGTGAAATATATTATAGTTCGTCATAATTGGATCGGCTTGGTGACATTGACCGCTATATGGCTTAGCTATTCTGAGAAATGTGCGGGGCCTTCAAAACATTTCCAGGATCGGGGCTAAATAATTATTTAAACCATCAAAATTCAGTCAACTTTTAAATTATCTGAAATATAGTAATGTTCAACACAATTGGATGCTTTTGGTTAACGATATAAACAGATGGTCCACTTATCTGAAAAGGATGAAAAGAACTTGTTTTCTGATGAAAAGAATCTGTTTGGTGGTACTAAAAATCCAAAATTACAAAAAATTTAAATTTTCATATCATTTAAATTCCAATTGGAAAATAGCTAATTTAACAGTGTAATTTTTTGTTATTTTTTTTAGCATAAACTTCACACTCATACCATATGAACTGATTTTATAAAGTAATTTATTTATTTTAAAAATTTCTTAGATTTAAAAATTTTAATATTTTTAAAAATTTTAAGAAATTTCAAAATTCAATGAATTTTAAAAATTCAGAATTTTAAATATTCAGAATTTGACGCAACTTAAAATTAGGTATTATTATAAACATCAAAAATAAACAAAAATAACAAAAAGCTATCGGAGAATGTTATATGAAAAACAATCTATAAGCTTTCAATAATTTAATGCGACTTGTAAAAATTAAGTTTAGTTAATTAAAATTGAAATTCTAAAGAATATTATTTATTCGGAGATTTAATTTAGACATTTTGAATAAATTATTAATAAGAAAATTTGAGAATTTAAATTTATAATAATTAATAATAATCATGAACTTTTTAGAATTTGGGAAAAAACTCGTCTATATTAGGAATGCTAAGAATTTCAAACAATATAAATATTTTATCAAATCTAAATGTACAGTGCTTGTAAAAAAATTGAGCAAACAATTTTATTGCAAATTGGAGTCCTTTTTTGCTAAAATTACAAAGCTTTTGAAAGCAATTGGTTTATTGTTTCATTTTAAATACATGTATGACGTAATTTTTTGAAGAAAAAAAATTGACCTGCAATTTAGGGGCAAAACACCGAAAAATGCCAAAATATTCAAAATACGTTGATTGGTGTTAAAGTAATGGAATAAATTAAACACTTATTTTTCATTTTTTTTTTTGTTTTTTATTGATTTATAGAAGTTCAATCTTAAATATTAATATGTTGTTGGACCGCCTTTTGCTTTTATTACAGCGATACACCTCCGATTCATTGAATTTTAAATTTTTCAAAGTCGCAGGAGATATGGATTCCCAAATCATCATCAACAAACTTTTTAAAGCTTCAATCGATTCTGGGCGCTTCCTTGCTACTTCTAGCTTCATTAAAGATTAAATATTTTCAATTAAATTTAAGTCTGGACTATACGGAGGCCAGCTCAACACATCGATACTTTTTTCTTCGAAGTACTTTTTTACCTTTAAATGAAGAGATAAGAAAAAAACAAGCTTTTAACAAATTATTTATGTTTATCTGAAAGCCAATTTGTCTCTCGCCAGGTTTTCTCATTACGAGAATTCTTTAATCTCCAACATGCAGCTTGAATTTTGATTCATCGGAGAAAATCACATAATTCCACATCTCTGGAGTCCAATTAACATGCTCCTGGGCCCATAGCAAACGTTTTTTTTTTTACTAGTAATGTGAACTCAGGCTTCTGGACTGGTTTAAATACTCTCAAACCAGATTTAACAAGTCTTTTTCTCACTAAGCCGGCTAAAATTTTTTTTCTCGTTGCTCGCTCAAGATCCTGTCTTATGTCCGATGAAGTTTTAAAACGGTTCCGACGACTTTGTAATAGTATAAAACGATCTTCCACTGGCGTTGTCTTTCTGGCCCTTCCAGAGCATTTCTTTCTTTGTATACCGCCCATCTCTCGATTTTATTTAATATTCCACGCGACAGTACTTTTAGGAATGTTTAAACTTTCACCTATTTCACGCGTGGTTAAATTTTCTCGTACCAAAATCAACATATTGCTTTTATACTGGTCACTAACTTTTCCCATTTTTTTAACTGAAATTGCACTTTATTCTTTATGCGTCTAGGATCACTTACAGAATAACTTAATCTCACAAAATATGCGCTATTTATACTCAAAAAATAAATTGCAGGCAATAAAACATCTGCACCCTAATGACGGCCAAGAACGGTAGACGTAAAAACAAATAATTGCTTTCCCAATTTTATTGCACATCAGTTGCGGGGTTGTACCGGTTTAATAAAAGCAAAAGGCGGTCGAACAAAATATTAATAAGAAAGATTGAACTTCTATAAATCAATAAAAAACCAACAAAAGAATAAAAAATAAGTGTTTAATTTATTCCATTACTTTAACACCAATCAACGTATTTTGAATATTTTGGCATTTTTCGGTGTTTTGCCCCTAAATTGCAGGTCAATTTTTTTTTTCAAAAAATTACGTCATACGTGTATTTAAAATGAAACAATAAACTAATTGCTTTCAAAAGTTTTGTAATTTTAGCAAAAAAAGACTCCAATTTGCAATAAATTTGTTTGACCAATTTTTTTTTACCAGCACTGTATATATTCCATTTAGATTGATATAATAAGACTTGGTTTTGGTGAAATACTTATTATGTACAAATATTTTTTCACTTGATAATACTAAAAGGAACGCAAAATCTAAACCAACCTCAATTAATCCAATATTTTTGTCGATAGAATATCGAAAGATTAAATATAATAAAATACATAAATTCATAAGAAATAAATTTATATTTGACAAAAAAAATTACCAAATATTCCTTAAAACAACAAATTTTAAAAATTATATTTTTAAAAACATAACAAAAAAAAAAACGGCCCTTTGACCCATTCGGCCCTTCGACCCATTCGGCCCTTCGACACATTCGGCCCTTCGAAATTCGGCCCCTTTGACACTTTCGGCCCTTCGACACATTCGGCCCTTCGACATTCGGCCCTTCAACATTCGGCCCTTCGACATATTTGGCCCTTCGACCCATTCGGCCCTTCGACCCATTCGGCCCTTCGACCCATTCGGCCCTTCGAAATTCGGCCCTTTGACACTTTCGGCCCTTCGACATATTCGGCCCTTCGACATTCGGCCCTTCGACATATTCTGTCCTTCGACCCATTCGGCCCTTTCACATTCGGCCCTTCGACATTCGGCCCTTTGAAATTCGGCCCTTCGTACCCATTCCGGCTTTTTTTTTTGGTAGATCAACAACAACCAATCTTGCGGTATTTGTTAAGGATGCGATATGCTGTTTAGAAAAAGGTGTCCAAGTTGACACTATCTATACAGATTTCAGTAAGGCCTTTGAAAAAATTAATCACAAATTATTTATTGATAAATTGATTAAAGTGAATTCTAATTTTTTTCCTATAAATTGGGTATCATCTTATTTGTCGCAAAGGTCTCAACTAGTACGTATTGGTCAAAATTATTCTGAGAAGTTAACAGTCTCATCTTGTGTTCCTCAGGGCAGTCATTTAGGTCCATTATTATTTATTCTATTTGTTAATGATATTGTTACATGTTTTAAGTTTTGTAAATATCTGTTATATGCAGATGACGTTAAAATTTACGCTAGTAACCGAAATGGCGCAGACGTTTTATTGGTACAACAGGACCTTAATCGGTTTAGTAATTGGACTACCGAAAATCGTTTAGCTCTCAATATCTCCAAATGTATGTATATTAATTGTAGCTCTGTACAGTTTACAAAACGTGGAAATAGATAGAGTTGTTTTGTTTACAGGTATAACCTAAGTTTTACTAAACATATAGAAATGATTGTAGCTAGAGCCGGCTCGATGCTTGGTTTCATAAAGAGACATTCTCGTCAATTTTCTGACCCATATACTCTCAAGATCTTATATACTGCTTTTGTTAGGCCTATTTTGGAATACGCTTTAGTTATCTGGAGTTCTGGTTATAAAACCTTTAGTGATCGTATTGAGCGGATTCAAAAAAAGTTTTTAATATTTGCCCTCCGAAGACTTCCAATGTCAACTTCAGGATTTAGTTTATCCTTCTTATGCCGGTCGTTGTACACTTTTGAACATTCGTAGTTTTGAATTCAGAAGAGAGATGATTCATGCAGTATTTGCTCAGGATGTAATTTGTGCTAAGATTGATTGCCTTATATTCGTTTTACGTGCTAAGAGAATACTTCGTCCACGACAGTTAAGACTGAGTATTGCTTTTCATCGTACGAATTATGGAATTGATGAACCGGTCGCGCGTATGTCAAAATATTTTAACCAATATTCAGAACTTTTCGATTTTAACATTTCAAGGGATCTTTTTAAGATTTGTATTCGAAATAATAATTTGTAATACTCTTTTATATACAAAATTATTGGTATTGTAACCTATGCTATTTGTAAGTGCTGGTAATAAAGAAATATATACATAAACAAATTTAATTGATATGGCTAATTATATTTTTAATAACTTATATAAGGGCGGACAAGTAGATTGCATTTCCCCTTATTTTGAAAAGGTGTTTGACACAGTATCCCACCACATTTTAATTAGGAAATGTGCTGATATGGGTATCTCTGGGCAAATTCTTAACTGGCTACAATCATATCTCTCGGAACGAAAACTACAGGTAAAATTAAATGGTTTTTTGTCACGGACCACTGTTGCTAAGTCTGGCGTGCCTCAGGGTTCCACTCTTGGTCCTGTTTTATTTTTTATTTTTATTAAAAATTTGCCAACCGTTTTATGTCAATGACGCTACTGAGTGTTCTAAACTTCAGTGAGATTTCCAAAATCTTTCAGTCTGGTCGAAGGCATATAAATCAAGACTTAATATCAATAAATGTGTTGCGATTTGTTATACGCGTAAAGATAACCACATAAACTTTCTATACAACTTTAATGATATCGTTTTAGTTAGGGATACCGAAATCTCTGATCTGTGTGTTATATTTGATTCAAAAGTCAAATTTGATCTTCATATATAGCAGCCGTCTGTGCAAAAGCACATAAACTATTTGGGTTTATTTTTAGGCATGGCAAAGAATTTCGTGATCCCAAAGTTTTTTATTACGTTATTTAAAAGCTTAGTGTGGAGTTGTTCGGAATACTGCACTCAAATTTGAGCCCTTACTATGAATTTTATATGGCTCAAATTGAGAGGGTACTGCGTAAATTGATCATCCTTTTAATGTATAAGTGTATGCCGTTTAGTAGTCGTGTCAACTATGAAGTCAGGCTGAAAATATTTGAAGTACATTCGCTTGAGAACGTACTTCAAATAAAAATAAAAATGTATATTTAGAATTTGAACCGTTGGCTACGAACTATTAAATTCAGAAAAAGTTTAAAACATGCTTCGGTTAATCATTGTAAGTAAAACTTTATGTTGGCAATAATATATAAATGAAACTACGACCAAGATTGACAAAATTTTAAGGTTTACAACAACATTAGACCAAGAAAGAAGAAAAAAGCTACCACTTTTAATTTTAACCCTCCAGAAAATAGGCTTAATTAAATAAAAACAAAAGATTATATTTGTCCAGTGTACAGAATAGAACAAGTTGTTCTACTTATAAAACAATTCCAATGAAGATATCTTTCTATAAAATTTCAATTTTATATTACATACTTGTCTACATAGGTAACACGTATGATGCATATATGTAGCATATATACAAACGTGTTGAACAAAATTTAAAGTGTACGAAACGGAACGGAACATTGTTTTTGCAACATAAAAGAGAAGTAGCATTAAATTACTAAAAACTATAAAAGCACACTAGCAACAACAACAACAACGAAAAAATCAAATTAAATTTATTATTGTTTGGTAGACGATAGTTGAGAAAATATAAAAATAAAAAACTTTTCTGTTTTTTTTTTTTAATTTTTGTACAAATTGACTTTTAATTTGTTGTCTTGTGCATGCCTGAAACAAAATTTTTGTTTTTGTCTTTATTTCGAAAAATTAAAAACAGAACAGAAAAATTTATGTACGTAAAGGAAATGAGAAGAAGTTTTAATTTATTTAATTTATTGGAAAAATATTTTCTTTTTTTATTTTTGTAAATTTTTTGTGTTATTGTAAGAAAAGTATTTAATACCGTACGTATACCAAACGTTTTATATTTTTACTTTTGGTTTTCATGGGTTGTTCAAAAATACAATTTATGAAAAAAAAAACTTTTATTTTTATTTTACTTATTCACAAAAAAAAAAAAAATATCAAATTGATTACGTACATCAGATTTTTAACTATGAGGCAGTTTGGGGAGGGGGAGATGGCTTATGTTATTATTATTACTTATATATATATATATATATATGTAGATACAAAAAGAATGTATGTATTGCGAGAATTTCATTTAATTAAAATGTGTAAAAGTTAGTCTTCATACATAAAGTTCAGGAAAGCTCTTTATATTGTTTACAAATATAACAATTTGATAGAAGTTGATCAACATATTTTATATAAAGAATAACGTATGCTCTCGAAAATAATTATTTTGTTAATATTGAAAAATAATATATTTTGCCTTTGTTTTGCTATTTTATTAAAACATATATAATTAATTAGTGCACCATTATATAAATAAACAATTAATTTATTATGCTATGAAAAACCGGAAAATGTATTGTTTTATTTATACTGTACGAGTAGCTATATATTAGACCCGATTCTGCCTTCCAAAATTTTATGTTATGTTATGTTATTTTTGTTTTTTCAATACAAATTCATATAGGAAGCGGGGAAATAAAATAACATAACATGAATTTTATCGTTCCAGAATCGGGCCTATTATGTGATTAACACATATGGCCATAGGGAACGCATTCTATTTCATATAGTACATATCAGGCACCATTTTGAGTTTAGTATAATATGTTAATTTATTATAGATAATTTATACAATTTTTTAATTAGAATTTATTTAATACAATTATTAATTATTTTTATTTGCGTCAATATATAGGATATGGCAAGCAATTCTCATATGAATAAAAAACACAAAACTAGCTATTTTTAGATCGTGAAAAGTTGTTTATAACGTTTCTGGTATACTATACGTTTTTTATAAAATTGGTTGAAGATTTTAGATTCCTGTAGACCTTTCTCGAACATCATTCCAAACCTAACAAATTAGTGGTCCGTGTTCCTTGAGCAACCTATAGGTTAAGATTTTCGCAGAGAAAACTGAGTGATTCCAGCATCTCAATAATTTGGTTTTGTTCAAGAAAGCTTCTTTCTGCTATGGGGTCCTGGATAAAAATCATCAGTATGTGTACTTGTTCAGTTTTATAGGCTCCCAGAAATTTTGTCAATGATTAAGTGAATACAAATTTTATAAATCGAATTAAAATGGCACATTTTATGTACAAATTTACAATTACTATCAAAATATTTGCTTGGTTATGGGTATCTTCGTTTTTCCAGAAATTACTAGTGGTACGAAAAATTAATTATACAAAGCAGTCTATAACTATTGGATTGAATAGGGTATTTTAGGCAATTTGTCTTCCCTGACCGTCTTGACTTGATTAGGTAGATTTTAGGTAAAAGAAACCAGGAGTTCTTGTTACTAAATTTTATATAAATGTAGTTATTTCGAAAGTACACGATCAGATAATTGCAGAAAATTTGAAAGATTCGAATATTCGATAGTGTTAATATTCGGTAACGGAATATGTGCTAAAAGTCTGATGTCTGAAATTTCTGCTTGATAAGAACCAATATCAATTACACAAAAGTTAAAGTTATGTACCAGAAAGGGTGCCAAATTTTAGACATGCATAAATGTGAACATGTAAATTTCTCAACCCTAAACCAACTCTGGAATTCTGAGTACATGACAAATGCGAATAAGAAATGTCTTGATTTTTTTAGATCGCCTATTCTAAATTTAAAGATGCAATTGATTAGTTAGAATAAAAAATAAAAACATTTTTCAAATTCATTAAGTCACGCCATTCAGACTGATTTCCAGATTTTTGGAATGTTCTTTCTTACTATTCAGATATATTCTTTCCTATAAGTGCATTTTCCAAAGATATAATCATCCCTAGGTTAGACAAAATCAATTTAATGTATCTCCAATGAATTTATTTATGTCACACAAATTTATTACAACACGGTTTATCAATAAAAATTCACAAAATCACTTTATATAAATTATTCACAAATTTTACTGATCACTTTTACTTTTTATTTTACACTAAAACACTTTTTAAATCATATTTAATTCCTTTTAATCTTTACACTATCGCTTACAAAATATTACTAATCCAATTCGACTTCGCTCGTCTTTTTAAATACACAAACCAAAGTTCTAGAAAGCTCATGATTTTTCTAGTTAGAATAGTGTAGAATAGTTTTATCATGGAAAATTCCATTTTAGTACAGTTTAACATTGAGCTAATAATTTAACTTATTCTATTATACATTAGGTGTCACCATAACAATATTGAAGATGAGTTATTATTGTTACGGTGACACCTAGTGTGTATTAGATGAAGTCAAATGAATAGCTCAATGTTTAACTGTACTAAAATGGAATTTTCCATGATACAAATTGTTACGTAGTGTTTCTACGCTATTCTAACTGGAAAAGTCATAAGCTTTCTAGAAGTTTGGTTTGTATATATAAAAAGGCGAACGAAGTCGAATTGGAGTGGTAGTATTTGGTAAGCGACAGTGTGAAGATTAAAAAGGAATTAAAAAGTGATTTAAAAAGTGTTTTAGTGGAAATAAAAATTATAAGTGTACAGTAAAATTTGAGAATAATTTATATAAAGTGATTTTGTGAATTTTTATTAATAAACTGTGTTGTAATAATTCTTGTGTTTATTAAATATATTCGTTGGTGATAAATTAAATTGATTTTATATTATTCACAATCCAGTGATACGAACTTTGATTGACAAGGCACATAACAATATATTATTTTGGTGACACCTGGGCTATAATAGAATAAGTTACATTAATGGCGCAAAGTTTTATTTTACCTAATTGGAATTTCCATGATAAAAGAGTTCTAAATGTTTCTAGAATATTCTTACTGGAAAATTCATGAAGTTTCTAGAAAACCTCTGTTTGAGTACATAAAAGAGAACAAGATCGAATTGAATCATTAGTATTTGATAAGCGTTTGGGTGAAGATTAAAAATGAATGAAAAATTGATTTAAAAAGTTTGTTTGTCTTTGTGCGATAAAAGAGTTATAAGTGATTAGTAAAATTGTGCGAAAATTACAAAAAGTGATATTGTGAATTATCATTAATAAATTGTGTTGTAATAATCCTTGTGTGAAATAAATAAATTCGTTGGTGATAAATTGAATTGATTTGGTTTTATTACCATTTTAGACCATTAAACCAAGTGTCGATTTTTTTATCAATAAAATATAACCTTAACAGCTTAAATCTAATAATATACATAGAAAAATTTTCTCATATATAAGCCGAATTTACTATAGTTCATAGATGCCTTAAATTCATCTGGCAAGATATTGAATATTTTAAAAGCTAAAATTAAATAAGAATTTTTAAAGTTAGTGATAGTAAATTGTTGAATGTGTACAAGATTCTTTTTTGCTCTGGCTATAATTTGCTCCAACATTAACCATTTCATTAACCTGTATCGAATAAAAATCTTTATATTTTAAAACAAATAAAGGTTTAAGTGAAAAAATTTCCAATGAGTAAAATAGTGGTCAATATTTTTTTAGTTTCGATTTATTACTCATAATCCTTAAGATGTGCTTCTGGGCAATTACCACTGGTAAAATTCTACTGAAATAAACATATCATTAACAAAACCAACCAGGATAGTAGGTTCAATAGGAAAGAAGAGCCTCAGAATATAAATTTTACGAATGACACTTACAGTTCATGGTGCAATCTATAGTGAGCCCAAGATATTTAAAACATTGAACACATTCAATTTGGAAAAAATTTGTCATATATAGATTGATTACAATTTAAATCATGATACGTTATGACTGCTGGACCAGTATTTATATAATAATCATTCAGTCTATGAAACATAAATTTAGATTTCGAATTCAAGTACATCGAGTGTAGCATAACCATTTGCTCAATAAAATATATCAAGACTGGTATGGAACACAATCATTAATTAATTTGGTTTGGATTTGTATGAATGTTTGGAACCATTATATTTTTATGTTTGAACCATTAAAATGTTAGTCCATAGAAACCAGCCAAATGAAATTTATCCAATAACACTTTATGATTGACCATATATCAAATGCCTTTTTCAGCTCCATAAAACTGAAACAAGAGAATTTGTTTGGTCACGATGTTTATATAAAAAGTTAGTAACTTCCAGTAATGCATTTTCTGTACTTCTTAATTTTCTGCAGTTACTTTTCCATTATTTTGGCAAATAAGGAGAGCAAGGAGATTGTGCGATAATTTGAATAATTTTTATTTCCGCTTTTGAAAACAGGAATAACCTGTGCTTGTTTGGACATTAGTGTTGCTTGATTCATGATTATTTTAAGGCGTTAAAGATGTTTTCATCGGCTCAGAGAATATTACAAATAAATCACAATATTTAATTAGCATAGGTATAATCCCTTAACGAAATATAAAGTGTTAAGTTCCGATCACGCACTTCAATAATATTTCAACTGAGGGGTTTTGACGTAACTGTTGTACACAGTTGTGCTACTTGAGATGAAATTATCCGTCACACAGTCATCACCTATTATTTGATTTAACTCGAAATTTGATCACGATAGTAACAAAACAGTATTAAAGAAAAACAGCAAACTGTACACCCAGTACTTACAAAGCCATACGTAAGAGAGCACAAAAATCTTTAACAGTCCTTATATGTTATCCATTTATGTATCTATGAACAACAATAACTCACTGTTTTGATTTAAGGTAAACTAAACATTTAGTTGCAATTTTTACATTATATTTACAATATTACTATTGACTATATATTAACTTCACTTAAAATCTTAAGATACTTCAGATACTCTTAATATTTATAGTGTTATTAGCTATCAATAATTTATTAGTCGTTTATTTGACGTTTTCCTAAACCTAAAGCGCTTACCTAAAGTTCATACCGATGTAGATGGCATAAATAGGCTAAAATTTAACCAAATGTATAAAAAATTAAAAGCATCCTTAAAAATCTCAAGGAATTACGATTTTATTAGATTTGACAACAACAACAAATTTTGGTTTTTATTTTGATAATATTTTTTTTTTAGGCCTGGCTCCTACATACATTAGAGCCATATTGCCAAAAATCCAAATTGTACAATTTTTATTTACATCTTTTTAATTCATAAATTCAATAACCAAAAAAAATTTTAAACTTTAAAATGGATCCGGATTACTCCCTACAAATATTCTGTCGGCTGCTTATTTTGCATCAAATTGCTATCCCACTCATCCTAGTAATTTCATACATTTCCTTATAAGCCAAAAAAAACACTCTCATTAATTAAATCACTTAGATTTCTTGCATTCCGTGCATGGAGCTTGGTGAACTTAGATCTATATTGGCTATACCTAGGACAAGCCAATATGAGATGTTCAACATCCTCCACACTTCCACACAACTCACAATCTTTGTCCTCACTCAAATTACGTTTCCACAAGCATTTTTTCCAGTTTCCATGGTTCAGCCTGATTCTCTCAACAGTTCGCAACATTAGCGTATATCCTTTGAGCTCCTTAAAAAACGGAATTATCAAAGGAGTACCACGGAGCACTCTGTACTTGATTCCTTTCGTTAGATTTTTCTCATTAAATTCACTCTCCCATTTTCTCCACAGATTCATCGGAAACATTCGAAGTACGTCTCTTGCATCTTTCCTTTCGTACTCCTAAACCATGTCATTCAATGTACCCTTTTTTGCTAACATATCGGCTCTTTCATTCCCTTTGATCTGTCTATGTGATGGGATCCATTGTATGGTCACATCACGTTGACAGTCTCGAACGCATTCAAAAATCAAATCAACATACACATTGCCTTAATTATTTAAAGTGATTCTTACGATAATTTAACTGAAGGTAATAATTAGCTTTTCTAAGCTTAAAAGCACTTACCTAAAGCTCCAAACTATATAAATGACATAAATAGACCAAATTTTAGTCCAACATGGCACAAAAATATAACTCATCATTGTACATCTCTAAATGCGTTTTAAACAGATGTGACAACAACAACAACTTTCCTTTGGTATTTCGATAATAATGCCTAAATAAGCGGGTTTTTATGAGAGTTTTGCTATATTTCATGTATTAATAACGATTATTGAAAGTGATTCTTACGATAATTTAACTGAAGTTAATATTTAGCTTTTCTAAGTTTAAAAGCACTTACTTAAAGCTCCAAACTATATAAATGACATAAATAGACTAAATTTTAGTCCAACATGGCACAAAAATATTACTCATCATTGTACATATCTAAAATTGCGATTTTAATAGATTTGACAACAACAACAATTTTCGTTAGGTATTTCGATAATAACGCCTACCTAAGCGGGTTTTTATAAGAGTTTTGCTATATTTCATGTATTGATAATGAATTATTTAAAGTGATTCTTACGATAATTTAACTGAAGTTAATATTTAGCTTTTGTAAGCTTAAAAGCACTTACCTAAAGCTCCAAACTATATAAATGACATAAATAGACTAAATTTTAGTCCATCATGGCACAAAAATATAACTCATTATGGTACATCTCTAAAAGTGCGATTTTAATAGATTTGACAACAACAACAACTTTCGTTAGGTATTTCGATAATAACGCCTACCTAAGCGGGTTTTTATAAGAGTTTTGCTATATTTCATGTATTGATAATGAATTATTTAAAGTGATTCTTACGATAATTTAACTGAAGTTAATATTTAGCTTTTGTAAGCTTAAAAGCACTTACCTAAAGCTCCAAACTATATAAATGACATAAATAGACTAAATTTTAGACCAACATGGCACAAAAATATAACTCATCATTGTACATCTCTAAAATTGTGATTTTAATATATTTGACCACAACAACAACTTTCCTTTGGTATTTCGATAATATTGCCTACCTAAGCGGGTTTTTATAAGAGTTTTGCTATATTTCATGTATTGATAATGAATTATTTAAAGTGATTCTCACGATAATTTAACTGATGTAAATATTTAGCTTTTCTAAGCTTAAAAGCACTTACCTTAAGCTCCAAACTATATAAATGACATAAATAGACTAAATTTTAGTCCAACATGGCACAAAAATATAACTCATCATTGTACATCTCTAAAACTGCGATTTTGATAGATTTGACAACAACAACAACTTTCCTTTGGTATTTCGATAATATTGCCTACCTAAGCGGGTTTTTATAAGAGTTTTGCTATATTTCATGTATTGATAATGAATTATTTAAAGTGATTCTTACGATAATTTAACTGAAGTTAATATTTAGCTTTTGTAAGCTTAAAAGCACTTACCTAAAGCTCCAAACTATATAAATGACATAAATAGACTAAATTTTAGTCCATCATGGCACAAAAATATAACTCATTATGGTACATCTCTAAAAGTGCGATTTTAATAGATTTGACAACAACAACAACTTTCGTTTGGTGTTTCGATAATAACTACCTACGATATATAGTACTTACCTAAAGCTCTTTACATAAATAAACTAAATTTTGCCTAGTAAATATAACTTTTACGATAATATCTCAAGAAATTTTAGTAAATCTAACAACAACAACAATTAAAGTGTTACATTTTGAGCTTTTTCTTAATATGAAAGCAGTTACCTAATAGTTAATGACATAAAAAGACTAAACTTTGATTAAACATCATACAAAAATATAACTCTGCCTTGAATATCCCACAAAAAATTCGATTTTTCATCAACAATTTTTCATTATGGTCGTGTATTTGAAAGCTTTGTAATATTTTAAATATTAATGATAAATTATTTTAAGTGCTATTTACGATAATTTAATCGTACTTCTTTTGAACTTCTCTAGACTTAAATGCACATACCTAGAGCTTTAAACTATATTAATTGCATAAATTTAAACGAATATTAAACGTTACTTCTAACATGATGGCTGAATGTAATGAGAAAACTTTTTTGGACTCGCAAAATAATGGCAAATGAAAAGGATGGTCTTCGAACATCGTGTATCGGCCACTTAGTAGCTTAATATGTACTTACTGTGCTTTTGCGTATAAACTTATGTTCGCTAATTTATATTTACACTTTTTAATTTAATGGAAATTTATTATATTGAAATGGAAACAATTAATATTTTTATTTTAAGAATTGGTTTAGACGTTTCCAAAATAGTTGAATTGAAAATAATTTTACTCATTTAAGAACCAGTAATTTGATTTGAAATTTAGATAGCTTGACTTCAAACAGGGGATAGTACAAATTTGATAAAATTTGTAATTTCTTTTTTTTATTTATAAGGCCCGCCTATTTCAAAAGATACACTGTAAATAAAATGAATTCAATTTTTGTCACCCTTGCGGGTACAGTGAGTAGAGAATTGCTCTGTCGTTTTGCATTTTCGTGTTCGATTCCCAGATAATAACAAAAACAAATTTCTCACACAGATTTGCCTTTAAAAGACATTAAATTTAGTGGGAGGGTAACATTACATTTAAAAAAAAAAATTAAATCTGTAAAGAAAATCGAATTACTAGAATTTAACAAACAAGTTCAAGGATCTTAATTTTGAACAATTAATTTATATGAAAATGACACAATCATGCAAAAATAATTGTTCAACCCAAAAAAATTCACGATGTTCAAATTACCCCGAAAAAATAATTTAAATCCTAAACCAACATTTCACTTACTAGAGAGCTGCAATTTAAACACAATTATAATTATTTTCCATTTTTAATACAATATTTAGGTTAAATTGATTTTTAATATATCTTCAACCAATTTAAACTAAATTTCCCTCCAATAATTTTTATTACCTCCAAATTGTGCATAAATAAATATTCGAATATTTACACAACAACCGCACATAAAACCTAAAATATATAAAACACAAAAATTTGTGTGTAAATTCAACTGATATTATGCTCCAGTTAAAATTTGTTGTGCGCTTTTCCTAAATAATTTTTGCCTTTATTCTATTCAATGCCATATCTAACAAGCTTCTGTATATATGTAGATGAGTATCTACATAAAAGTAAAAAACCAAAATTATATGGTTGTGCATCTTTATTTTATGTAAAAAAAAATAAAAAAGTTACAAAAACAATTCTGTTTTGTTTTTATGAGAAATTCACCACAAAAAGCTCGATAAATGCTTTGAGAATATTTGTATCTTTATTTTTCATAATTTTTTGGTTGGAAAAAAGTTTTTTAATTTTTTTTTTTTTGGTTGTTGTTTAGGGTGAAACGAGCAAAAAAAAATAGAAAGTTGATTTAAATATGGGAGTCTATTTGTGAATTTACCGAGCACAAAATACACAGAATTGGGTTATATTTAAAAAATAAATTTAAAGGGAAGATATGGTTAGTTGAAGAATACGACTGGAAAAATATTAAAAAATAAAAAAAACATCAAGTTTATTATTACTTCACTAACCCAGTATTTGGCACGAGTATTTCTTATTATTTTGTAAATTTTATTTCTATATATTAATAGAATTCACTTAGAGTCCACAGCACAAGGAAGAAACCGGTAATTTGTATCCCCTTTATATTTTAGAGCCCATAAATTAGTATGAATTATGTAATATATCTGGGACTAACCGAAAGAAAACAAAAATAATTTCCCTGCGGGGTAACAATGTACTTACAATTATGCGTACAACCAAATAAAAGTGTATACTATACAAATGTTTGTAAAAATACAGGAAAATTAAATAAAACACCTTCTCATCCTTCGACGATAATCCCATTATTAAATTAGCTTTAATTGAATTTAGAATTAGTGGGGGATATAAGAAAACCACTCACTCTATATGACGATACGGATTTAGTCAAAAATAAACCAGCAGGAATCTCATAAATATAAATATTCATTTACCCTGCAAAAATCGTTAAATACAGCCGTTATTATGGTCATTATTTTTGTGATTTTGCTATAAAATATAAATAAATGTATTCGTCAATTTACCATAAAATAACCATAATTATTTATATTTATTTACGACAACTCGTAATTTCAATTTTTTTTTGTTCTGTCCATATATTTCCAGTTCCACCAGAAGAATTACGTATATTGGATGAAAAAGGAACGTACATACCCCATTATATATTAGGACCTTATAATGAAGGATCATCAATTAATGTGACATGTGTATCACTTGGTGGTAAGTAAATCATAAAAAATAAATTATAAATCATATCATGCCAACCCTTTTTTTTGTTTTGTTGTTGTTAATATCCTTATTTTGTGTGATGTGTGATGTGTACGATGTGTTTAGTGTGTGTACTTAAATGTGACAATAATAACAATATTTTCTTTATTGAAATATATAAAAAACAATAAAAAACTTTTTATGTTTGAAAAATAAATAAATCCTTAAGCGTACACATATACTCGTACCATACTTAAGTAAATATCAAAACAATATAATACATTCTTCAAACGTATGTGTGTGTGTGTGTATGTGATGTTTGTACATTGTACTATATACGTTTGATGAGCGCAAATATATCCTTTGAAACTCTCTAGTAATTGACAATATTTATCAAACGAAGAACAAGGAAAGAATGTTGTATGCACTTAGGCTTTATTCAATGAAAAGTGTTTGCAAGATCAAAGTTATGACATATATATATCTCAAGTATATGCCTTAACTGCACAAATTGTTAACACCGATTTAAAGTTAGCACAAAAGAACTTAAACAGTTTTTGTTGTCTCAGATAGACAAGCTCAAAGGTGAACTGTAAATGTTTTTTAATAACTTTAGCAGCTGTGAAGAATACAACAAATTAACAAATTACAAAATTGTTTCGTATAACAGTTGTGCGTTTTAGAAAATTGGCCGTATACGAAAATTGCTGTTGCCGGTACATAACTGAAATCCAAACAAAACAATGATCTGATGAATGTACCATAATGTAAAGGTCACAGGCAATATATACTGTTAATGTTAGCCGAAAGTAAAAAGTCGATAATGCAGATTGGGTTAGTCCACCCGAAGTCGATAATGCAGATTATGATATAACATTCCAGCCGAAAATAAAAAATTTAGTAGTTATCAGCCGAAAGTAAATAGGATACATAGATTTAAATAAAAATGTTTGTTAATAAATTTACGTGTAAAACTTGGCTTCGTAGAAAATATCGGAAAATCTGAAGAATATACAAAATTGGAATAAAATCAGCCTGTAGAGTATATATCTGAAGCTGAATCGTTTTTCTGTGATTTGTCAATAGCTATCGAATGAAAAAATTCTGTTCAAGTTTCCCGTGGGAAATCTCGGAAAATTCAAAAAACTTTCCATCCGACAGTAAGAAATGGATGAGTAAAATCAGCCTCTAGGGTGTTATGTCTGGAGATTAATTGCAATTATGTGATTTGCTAATAGCTATCGCAGGAAAAAAATTCAAATCTAGTTTCTCTTGGAAAATCTCGGAAAATCAGATTTTCCAAAAATCATTAGAAAAGTTGTATAATATCAGCCTCTAGAGTGTTATGTCTGGAAATGTATTGCATTGATTTGATTTGCTAATAGCTATCGCAGGAAAAAAATTCAGTTTAAATTTCCCGTGGGAAATCTCGGAAAATTCGATTTTCCAAAATTTTAAATATCGAGATTTCCCACGCGCAACTTGAACTGAATTTTGTTCCTGCGATAGCTAATGACAAGGCACATCAATGCAACCATCTCCAGACATACCACTCTAGAGGCTGATTTTATTCATCCATTTATTATTTTCGGCTGGAGACTTTTTTGAATTTTCATTTTCCACGAGATTTCCCACGGAAAACTTGAACTGAATTTATTTCTTGCGATAGCATTGATATGTTACATCACTGCAATCCATCTCCAGACATAACACTCTAGAGGATGATTTATTTTCGTCTGGAATGTCAATACCATAATCTGCAATATCGACTTTCACTTTCGGCTAACTTTAACAAGGTAGGCAATATAATCAACATTTTTGCACTTGTAACGAACGAAGATAATTAATACTGGCAGAATTAGTGCAGATGTTTGGCTTACTCTATAAATACGTGAAATCTGTGCTTGTAAGGTGACCGGGAAATCACGGGTTATAATCAGCCCACGTAACCACACACCACGACTTTTAGTAATTTAATTTATTTAATATATAATACGTAATTTTTTAATTTTTTAGTTCCAAATTTACTTAATTGTACTTATTAGATTACTAATATTCTGTAAATTACATAAATTTTAATTTTTTAAATATTTTTGTTATTATTTTATTTTTATTATTACAATTTTTGATTTTGGTTATATTCTGAATTAATTTCAGTTATTTCGTATGGACCATTCCATAATGAATCTAATTTATTTTTCTTCGTTTCGTTCTTTAAAAATACAAAGTCTCCAACTTTAAATACCTTTGGATTAAGCTTTTTATAGCATAACGTTTTATATTTCTCTTTCGCTAAGACATAAGAATTTTGTAATTTATTTTTGATTTCAACAATATAACCTTCATAGTTATAAATAAGTGTCGTATATGTTTTTTAGTGTAGTAGGGATATTAGGTAAAAGTCGGAGTGCTGTTGAAGCACAAAATTATATACGGTAACTATGCGTCCCAATAATCTGTAGTTCTGTAAATTCCATACGTCTTGAAAGAGCAAAATTTGAAAATTGATCAGTCAAAAGAAAAGTGGGTGCTCCGAATCGACAAATTAGATTTTCTACAAATGCTTTGGCAATTGTTATTCCTTCCTGATTTTTTAGTGGGATAGCCAGTGGATATTTGGATAAATCGTCCTGAATGGTTAAAATAAATTTATTACCTTTAGTTGTTAAATGAAATGGACCTACAATGATGGTGTTGTGGTAATGGCCCTTTCTTCTTCATCCTGAACTTCAATAATTTCGGCTGTTGCTTTGTTTTTTATGTTATTGGATTGTGAGTTAGGTAATTAAACCTTTCCTGGACTTTGTAAAGGTGATTACGATCTAGTAGTAAATAGTAGAATTGTAGTTGATTCAGCAGGTAAGTGAACATGATGACTCGATGAGTAAAATCAGTTATTACAGCACGACTTAAAGCATCGGCGTTACATTTCAGTTTCCCGGGTTTGTACTCAATATTAAAATTGAATTCATCAAGTTCTACTTATGAGCCTTGAGGCTGGATTTTTAATATTTTGAAGCTAAACTAATGGGCGGTGGTCAGTTAAGATAGTAAATTCTCTGCCGTATAGTCAAAAATTTTCGATCGTTGCATAATTCTTTTCGGCATGATTCAGATTTCTGCTCGCGAAGGCGATTTGCAATCATGCTTTTGTGAAAGAATTCCACCAATACCAATATTACTCGCATCGGTGGTTACATAGAAATGTTTAGCATAGTCCGGATACTTGAGAATAGGTGAAGTCTTCAGTTTAGATTTGAGAACATTAAAAGCTTCATCACAAAATGGATCCCATGAAAATATTGAGTTTTGGTTAAGTAATTTGGTTAACTATTCAACAGTTTGGGTGCGCAAGCAAGAAAAGATTTAATGTTCTTTTGTGAATTTGGAATTGGAAAGTCGTAAACAGATTTTAGTTTACTTTGATCAGGTTTTATTCCATCGTTAGTAATTAAATGTCCTAAGTAGAGTATTTCTTGATGTAAAAATTTGCATTTGGCAGGATTTAATTTCAAGTTATATTTTATAAACCGTTCAAATATGGATTTTAATTTTTTTTTATGGGCTGTTAGGCTAGCACATTATTCATCATTCGCCATCATAGGCCAAAGGGCATTCGCAGAAACTCATAATTACCCAAAATAATTGCTAAATGCTGTTTTAGCGCGATCTTATTCGTTCTATTTTATTTAATGGCATCCATATGCTAGGTCAAGGGTTGTAAAGTAAATTGATTTGCCGACTTGTTTCAAAATTTCTGATATATTAGGTAATGGAAAAATCTCACCCACCGTGATGCTGTTTAATTTACGAAAATCAATCAATGATCGCCAATTCCGTTCATTATTGATAGATTTTTTTGGAACTACTGTAATGGGAAAATTCCATGGGCTAGTACTATTTGTAATTATATTGTTATCAAGCATATTTTGGATTTGTTTATTTATTTCAACCTTTGTAGCTTCTGGCAATCGGTATTAAGTAAAGAAATATTCTTAACTGTTGTGCTTGTAATCGATAATTTGTCACCATATCGTTGAATTATCGACATAATTGAATTATAAAATCTTTCTCTGTCAAGTTTAAATATTCTGTGTTTATTAATGATGCTAATGTTTGTAGTCTAATATTAACTCAGGACTTTCTAATTAATTGAGGATGATGAAAATACTAGAACGGTTACGTTTTTATTTTCCGAGTGATAAAAAAAATATTTTTTACTTTTTAGTACACTTGCATATAAGCGTGGTTTTTAAAAGTGTAGTCCGCCATCTTGGTGTATCCACAGAATGTGCGTCGTCAGAATGACGTCACGTATTGTGCTTGGCAAATCCTTTCATTTGATCTCATGTCAAGGAAGTTGTGGACAAATAGATGTTCCGTTATCGTGGGGTAGCCGCCATATTGGATCTAATATGACGTCACTTACCTCTTAAGTTTCAACTCTTGGAGCACCTTCATTTGATACACATATACGCGGCGATTGTTTGGCCAACAGAACTCAAGATGTGTGTAAAACTGCAGCTCAATTGGATGTGACGTTAAATTAAGCGTGGTAAAATGTCCGAATTAGACTCCAATATTTGAACAGATTAGCATCTTACTAAATCAATATTTTGTTTAACATTTACTACACCATTTTCAAAATTAATAATTAATTTAATTTGCTTTTGGATTTAAGGAACTTTTTTTATTAGGTTTATCGTTTTTATTGCTTTATACCTGTGGATTATAAACCTTCCAAATTAATTCACCCATTTTAACCCCCAAAAAAAAACTGCTATTATCGTTAAGAACCGTAATTTAATCTCAACGTCCACTACTTAGTAAAGTTATTACTACATATTACTATTCATTAAAAGTGTCCCAATGGCAGCCGCAGGTAAAAAAGGAATTGTATAAAACTATTAAAATTTACCCACCATTTGAGAGAATAAAACGACTTTTTTCTTTTTTATTTTTTAATGGCCATAACAGTATATGATAACGTCGTACAACAACAATAAGTCACCAACATTATGTATACAAAAGTTTATTTAATACAAATAAAAATAAATTATGTATATGTACATTAAAATAAGACAAAGAGTACCTTTATATTTATATGCAAAGGTAGAACATTAAGGATACCTCAATTCTCCATATTTACTTTTGTATAGTAAAATGATATTCAATTTGTTTTACTCTTAACCTAAATAAAATAAATAAACTTTTTGGGGGGAAGAAAAAAACCTGAAGTGGAAAGAGCGGTTTGGAGTCGATGTACCGTATTATTGTACAAAGGAAATTACTTTTATCTTCTCAAGAAAACCAGAGCACATAATTATGTTGTTAAATGCTTGAAGGTTTATTTTTTAATTTTGTTGCTGGTACTGTTACCTCTAATAGGTATATGCTTATTTAAAAATACCGTTTTTAGCAATACCTCATGATTGGTGGGCCAATTAATTTTCTCAGCTGTTCTGTTTATAATACAAATATATTACATCTCAATCATCGATCAGGATGTTACATTAATTAGTACCTGAAGCCTTTCTGTATTTGTCGTTTCCCTTAAATATTCCATTTCAAACAGAAATAAGCCAACAATAACTCCCTGTATATACGATTAAGCATTGATTTAATTAAAGCAATTAAAATCATATTCAGAATTTTGATTTCCCATCAACGTAATACACCAATTATATAGGCAATAATGTACCTCGAATCGAATGAATGAAAAAAAAAAATCAGAAATCTGTATAATTTTCCTCTTGATGTATACACTACAAATATTCATTATGTATGTACACAAAATAGACAATTTACGAGTATGTAGCTAGCTAGCTAGCTATACATTGTACATGTACATAATAATCAGAATCCCATTTTTTCCTTTTATTTATGCTGAATAAATAAATAAAAAATGTTTAAATATCGGGAATTGATTATGATAGTCATCAACATCATCATCATCATCATAATCATCACCATGAATCTCATATTGTAACACAAAGTCGATAACGATAATAATGATAATAGTGATGATGAAAATGTTTTATTTATTTATTTTTTTTTTGCATTATGAATATCATCACTCAATTGTAAATTTTCCATTTTGCCGTATCCCCATATACTCCCGTATACATACATATATTCGGTATTATACAAGAAAATAAAATTAATGTAACATGTTAAATTATTATAGAGTGAGAAAACGAACGAAAAAATTTAAATTAAAAAATTAGAATTTTTTTTACTCAATTTGGCGTAATTCGATATTTAAAAAAAAAAAAAAAAAAAAAAATTATATTTCTACTTGATTTAGTAAATAATGGAAAAATTAAATTATTGTGTATTATAAAATAGTAATTGAAATTTTTTTTTTTTTTTCTGTGAAAATTTTTTAAACACTCACAACAACAACAACAACGACAAAAAGTTAATTATATGCTTGATTTAATTTATTACATGTAATTTTGTCAAAAAATTATTTTCAATGATTTAAGTTTGTATGACGTAAAAAGTAATTTTAATAAATTCGTATCATTAAATTTAATGTTGTGTATATGCTTGACCTAAATTGGTTTCATTGTAAACCAAATTATTTATTACCTACCCTAAATATCATGATTTTCGGTACAACTGGTAATTAATATGAATTAATTTTGCTTCTAAATAGGTTTTAGGCATTTTACTTGTAACAAAATGAAATTTGTTTTGTTCAATATTTTTATTCGAGCGACTATTTTGCCACAAAAGTGGAAGTGGTTCAAAATTTGGATACCTTAAAGCCGATAAATCACAGGCTCACGATTCAGAATATTGAACTGCAATCAATATTCGTCAATTTTCTTATCAAACCTAAAATAAGTACATCCGGTAATTTTCATATTGTAAAACTGTTGTTGTTGAAAATCTTTAAGAATTCGAATTACTCGATTCAGAGAGTATCACACAATATATAATATTTTTTGGCTTCTGAAGATTAGTGTCGTTTGATTAGAGATGTGCGGGTAGTAACTATTCGTTATTTAATACTCATTACTTTTAACTACCCGAAGTAACGATTCCTTCGGTTAAAAAATATTCGTTACTTTATACCTACTAAAATGAAAACAAAAAACAAAACAAAAATTAGTTCGCTTCATTGAGTTGAATCCAACGTAGATAATCTAGTTCTGTCTTTTTTTCTCCTTTCATTTGTGTTTTTACATACAAACAATGAAAAAACATTTTTTTGTTTATAGTAGTGATTACTTTGTAACGAATAAAAAGTAACGAGTATTACGTCAAAAGTAACGAGTATCCGTGATTACCTAAAAGTAACGAAACCGCACATCTCTACGTTTGATCCATTCGATGTTGAAAGGTCGAATGTCGGAAGGCCGAATGTCGAGAGGCCGAACGCCGAAAGGCCGAATCGGTCGAAAGGCCGAATGTCAAAAGGCCGAATGCCGTATGGCCGAAAGTGTCGAAAGGCCGAATGTGTAATAGCCAATTGGGTCGAAAGGCCGAAAGTGTTGGAATGGCCAATGGATCTACAGGCCGAATGAGTTGAAAGGCCGAAAGTCGATAGGCCGAATGGGTCGAGGGGCTCTACGTGTAAAAAGGCCGATTGGGTCGATAGGCCGAATTTTCGTTAAACTTTCCTTCACTTAATTGATTGAAATCAATATTGTACCAAATTTAAATAAATTGAAAATACGTGCTAATAAATCCTGTGTATGTAGCATATTAATGTGTTAATGTGACAACATTTTGTCGGAAAAAAAAAATTTATTTATTTTACATTTTATTAATTAATTTTTAATTAGATGAGAAAAAAAATGTAAATAAATTTTAATAT
Organism: Tipula vernalis; assembly: GCA_958295665.1. Classification (NCBI taxonomy): domain Eukaryota; kingdom Metazoa; phylum Arthropoda; class Insecta; order Diptera; family Tipulidae; genus Tipula; species Tipula vernalis. The sequence continues at coordinate 398,186,958 of OY282559.1, forward strand.
TTAAGGCGACTTACTATTAAATAATTTTATACAAAACTTTTGGTAAAAGTATAAATTTTGCTTTTCATAAAAATATAAATTTTGAAAATTTTCATTCAAAGAAAGATGAAAAATTAAAATCAATTTCAACACAAACGACATTTCGATATTCGGCCCTTCGACACAATCGCCCTATTGATTTTCCGCCTTCGACACATTCGGCCTTTCGACACATTCGGCCTTTCGACACATTCGGCCTTTCGAAATTCGGCTTTTCGGTATTCGGCCTTTCGACCCTTTCGGCCTTTAGACATTCGGTCTTTCGACACATTCGGCCTTTGGATATTCGGCCTATCGGTGTTCGGCCTTTCGATATACGGCCTTTTGACGTTCGGCCTTTCTTTACTTGCGATGAAAATTCGGAAAACTACTTCTGCACAAACTCGATATGTTAAATGAAAAAATGTTCTTTCATATTTTCCGGTACTTTTTTAAAAAGTTTAGCATTTGTCGGATAGAGAAGAGCTTACTTATTAAATGAATAAAAAATGAAAATTCTACGACAACAACTAATACGTTTGAAGCGAGCTATAGAGGAAAAACGACCAGAATGGGTGAATAGACACAACAAATTAATTTTTCAGCATGACAATGCAAAACCACATGTTGCAAATGTTGTGAAAAATTATTTTACAGGGACAGGGCTGGGAAGTTCTACCCCACCCGCCGTATTCACCAGATATAGCTCCTTCAGATTACTATTTATTCCGGTCGATGCAGTCGTCTCGTTTTGAAGAGCGGTTCAGCTCTCGCGCAGAGATCGAAAATTGGCTTAATGATTGGATCGCCTCCAAAACCAAGATTTTTTCAGAGAGGGAATCCGTAAACTGTCTGAAAAAAAAGGGAAAAGTTGTAGCTGCAAATGGAGCATACTTTCAATAAATAATTCTTTCATTTTCTAAACAAGCAAATGTGATTTATTTTAACAAAAAAGGGCGGAGTCATATTCACACACCAAATATATTGTATAACAAGATAGAAAGCGGGTCATTGCAATAAGAAAGTAAAATTTGCAGCCTGAGCGATAGCGCGGGCTGCAATTACTTGAGTATTGCAATTACTCGTTTTCACACGAGTTATATACGCTATTTTTTCTACAATATTTAATATTTATAATTTATAAATAATTAGCAACATAAAAAATAACAAACTTGTACGGATATCGTTATATACCACTAGCTGAAGTACCTCGCGTTGCCCAGGGTAAATCAAATATTTTTTTTTCTATTTTAGCAAAGATTAGCTTAAGCCATTTTGCCAGTGAACTCAATCAAGGGGACCGCCCCATTCGGATACTTGTATAAAATTCATTTCAATTCACCATTAATTTTAACTCAGTCCTGTAATTTTTTTTTAAATCGGAATTTAGAAAAAATAGTCGGAGGCACTTAGATTAAGGGGCTAGACCCCTTCGAAAATACTACAAAAACCTGATAATTTCCGTATCAGACTATTACGCAAAGTTTAAATCTGGTTGGATGAATGGCGTGGAAACGTATAACGGGCATACACAAAGACATACATATTTTCATTTTTATTAGTACCTATAGCTAGACAAATAACTTGTGTATGCCTCCCCTATTACAACAATGTACTATTTCCAAAATTGGCTTTACATGATTAGAGTATAGTGCGTTTTAAAAAATTAGTTCTATAAATTGCATTGGTGTAAACATTTCAAATTAACAGTTAAAACCCTGAATTCGGTTTGGTTTACTTCAATAGGTGTTTTAATTTTAAATATAAATAGAAACACATCAAGGCGCATTTGAATACAATTTCTCCAGTGAATTGAATAAAATCAAGATAAAAATAATTTGTTGGATTTACCGCAATGCTTGCTTGTAAACCATATTTTTTAATTTTGCTTCCGGAGCAAAACACACAAATTTTCTTAGTCTGGAATGAAGGCGCCATCTCTTTTACGTAGCCACATACCTGGATAATCCAATACCCTCATTACATCATACCATCCCATCTTTATACCGTCACAATATTATACTATCGCCATTACCATCACCTTTACCATCACCATCACCATCACCATTACCATAACCATTACCATCACCACTACCATCACCATTACCATCACCATTACCATCACCATTACCATCACCATTACCATCACCATTACCATCACCATTACCATCACCATTACCATCACCATTACCATCACCATTACCATCACCATTACCATCACCATTACCATCACCATTACCATCACCATTACCATCACCATTACCATCACCATTACCATCACCATTACCATCACCATTACCATCACCATTACCATCACCATCACCATCACCATTACCATCACCATTACCATCACCATTACCATCACCGTCACCATTACCATCACCATTACCATTACCATTACCATTACCATCACCATTACCATCACCATTACCATCACCATTACCATCACCATTACCATCACCATTACCATCACCATTATCATCACCATTGCTATCACCGTCACCATCACCATCACCATCACTCATCACTGTTAAAAAAATAATGAAACACGTGTCGATTTATTTTTGATTTTGCACTAAATATCCAAAAATCAGCACAAATTGTGGTTTCAAAAATTCCGCTTGTAACTAGATGTTTACTTAAGAAAGAATAATATTTATATTCAATCATCAAGTATAGCAATGATTTTTATGGGAAATTCTGGCGAACCACCATTGATATTAGAATTTATTTAAAATCACAAAATAGATTACAACGAGTTAGTATTTTAGATGGAGTTGTAGATCCTTTAACATATCAAATTATATACCCTCATGGAGGAAGTGGGTGGAATATGACACTATTCATTTATATTTGAAACAAAGAGAAGGTGTTAATCAACTTTTTCACTGCAAAAAATTAACTCACTAATTTATTGAAGATTCCTAAAACAAATTACGTCATTTATTTGTTTTTGTAAAATCGATAATATCACTTGATTATCAATTCTTATCTTCAAAGCTATTAGAAAACCATTAAAAAGTAGTGCAAAACCTGATTTATCCCTTTAAAATATCGTGTCAAAAAGTATACGGCCAAGCAAAACCAACTTTATCCACAAATGAATACAGTGCAAAATCAACTTTCTCCATTCACCCAATCATATTAGGATCACGTGACCTTATAATATTTAAAACGACACGAGTAATGAAAATGTAAAAATAAAACGAATATTTTTTTTTTTGATTATTACACAATTAACGGTAATTTTAACCGTTCTATGTTAGTAAATTATAAAATATTCGTCTCATGTATCATTTGAGTTTTAGAGGTGTAAGTGATTAGTGTAGTTTTTTTTTTTTTTTTTTTTTTTTAATTATTTTAGAATCGTAAGTGATTAGTGTGATTTTATGGTTGCTTTTAAATTATTTGTTTTAAATGGAAAATTATAATCTTGGCGATTCCGTATCAGTGAGTGAAGGTAATGTTGGATCTAGGAAAAAGTCAAAAATACAGAAAAAAAGAGATTTAGTGAAGAAAAATCGGTACACTGCATCGGGGTTAGGGATATTTATACCGTGTGCTATTAAACATAATTCGAATAAATTTAAATGTTCTGAAATTAGACCGGCAGACGTAAAACTGTTTCGTGAAAAATTATATTTAGTACCTGATAAGATTGTCCAAGAAAATTTTATTGCCGTGCATGTGCAACCAAGCGCGGTAAAAAGAAGAAGACCCAGAATTAAACTGGATACAAAAATAAAAGGAAAGCCGCATGAATGCAGTGGGTCATATTTTCTAAATAATATTCACGGCAAAAGAATGCTAGTATGCCAAAAACTTTTCTAAAGAAAGTCAATTCATCCGTACCAATAAAAGAAAATAGAGGAAGCGATAAGGTGAGTTGGAATAGTACAGGAAAAAAGGATAGTATAAGGGAATTCATAAAGAAATTAAGAGGATGTGAGAGCCACTGTGGGAGAAACAAATCCAAAAGACTCTATCTGCATGTGGATTTGAATATTGATAAACTTTTAAAATTATATAACTCATCTGTTGATGAAACCCATCATGTTAAACGTACCATGTTCCGACGTATTTTCAACAAGGAATTCAATCTCGGTTTTAAATCTCCAGCTACAGATGTATGTACCCAATGTGCGCTTCCTGGACAAAAACTAAAGAAAGTTGTTCGCGGTTCTACTGAAGAGAAATCCTTTGATGATTGAAAAACGTATCTATAAGCTAAGAGCATGTGCTTTCTACGAACTGCTTCGTCAACCAGATGATAATGAAACGATAACGTACGTTTTTGACTTGCAACAAATTCAACAACTTCCAAAGTTGCCTATTCAGGAAGCTTTCTATTCAAGACAACTTAATTTTTATAGTTTGTGTATCGTCGACCAGAAAGGCCAGCATCCTTATTTTTATGTGTGGACTGAGAATTTAACCGGAAAAGATAGCACCGAAATCTCCAACGCATTGCTTCATTTTTTCAATCATTCAGAAGCCCATCGCAACAAGAAGAACTTGCGATTATTTTCAGATGGAAGCGTTTCGCAAAATAAAAATAATATCAATGTACAGATGTTACTACAATTTCTGCTACAAAATCAGACAGGATTGAAGTTCATCACAATGTTTTTCCCTGTGCGGGGACACAGCTTCCTTCCAGCGGGCCGAATATTTGGACGGGAAGAAAAAACCATTAGGAAAAGAGTGACGATATTTTCGCAGTATGAATACATTAATGTATACAAACAATTTGGGGTAGTTAACAAACTCGGTGTGGATTGGTATTTGTATGACACCAAATCCTTGAAGAATCTTTATAAACCACTGCAAAATATCAGTTCGATAAAGAGCATTATATTAAAAAAAAATTAAGACTAGGGCTGGGCATTGCTCAGTCTCATATAAAGGGTTGCTGAACTTCCGATATGAGGATGATAATGAGAAGTTTATTAGCCCGTTTAAACGTGGGAGTAATTCGAAAAATGCTATGAACTTCACAATGAATGAATTCCCTTTGTCACATCCGATTTCTAGGGAAAATTTCGAGACGTTAAAAAACTCATGTGTTTAAATTTTTTGTGGAAAAATGGGAGACCATTAATGAAGATTTCCTTGAGTGGTACCGCAGCGTTTTTAATTAATAAAGCCAGAGGTTCTACAAGAAAGTGAGGACGAACTCTGCGACTGTTTATGTGAAGAAACTGCTGTTCACATCTAGACTTATTTTATTTTAATTTTTAATTTTGAATGAAAAAAAATTTCTTTTTATTTAAATTTGTTTGAACTATTTTATTTTGTATTGTTTTTTTAAATAAAAGATTATTTATAATTTTTTACATTTGTTTGTGACGTGCTTTAGAAATAAAATTGAAAATCGTAAAGATTGCAGCAAAGGACGATGCAAAACCAGCTTTATCCAGTAAAATTTGAGCAAACCCAACTTTATCCAAACAAAGACATCAGTTATCCCACAAAATATTAAATATTTGATTTATTTAACCTACTAAATCTTATTCGAGTGAGGTGAAGCAGTAGTCTGAAATAAAAATATTATTATAATGATAAAACTATTTTCAAAAAACGTTTTTTTTAATTATCCAACATTTTGATTAATGTGATAAAGTTGGTTTTTCGTGGCACCTCCTTATTTAACAAAATAATGAAATAGCCTACAATAAGGCTCTTACAAGCGTAAGTTCAAACCATTATCATGTTAATTTAGAAAGAAGTTATGTTGAAGAACGAGTTTCAACATTACATCCGCAACAAAAATTAATCATTGATATAATTACTAAAGCAATCATTTCTGACTCCGATCATCCTAAGCGTTTCTTTATTGATGGTTCAGATGGTACTGGCAAAACATATTTATACAACATTCTACTAAGTTTTTGTAGAGCACAAGGAACTGCATTATCTGGAGCACTATGTTTTTAGCGGGTGCTAGGACTATACATTCACTATTTAAGATTCCCTTAAGTACCGATAAGATAATATTTTCAATTATGACAAATCGAAGTTGTGATTAGAAAATAATTAAAAATGCGAAACTATTCTTTTTAGATGAGTGCTCAATGTGTCATGAAAAGTCGCGTTTAGCGATTGATAAATTACTAAGAGATATTATGCAAACTGATAGTCCAATGAGGAGCATGGCTGGTAATTTTCGTCAAACCCTACAAGTAATTCGTCATGGGACTCTTGCGAATTATTGACTTAATTTAAAATATGTCACCGTAAAACAAATATGAGAGTTCGTAACGACAACAATTTTTTAAATTGGTTGCTCGACGTTGGCCAAGGTAAAATTAGAACAGCATTGTTTTTAGGAGCAAATATAATTAAAATGGTTTATTTTGTAATATAAGATGAAGGAACAAGGAGACAAAAGGAACACTTGCTTTTATATCGAGAATTACGCTTATTCGAACAGTTACTGGTTTACCTATGCAAATTACAAGAGTTAAATTTCAATAAAGCACAATGTCAATCGTTTGATAAAGTCGGTATTTATTTACCAAAGCCAGTTTTTCCAAATGGTCAGTTATATGTGGCTTTATGAAGAGCTACCAACAAGGAAAACCTTTCCTGAAAATAAAAGATACAAATAACCAGGAAGAATTGGAACCGAACAAAATCTATTCTGTCAATTGTGTGCATAAAGAAGTTCTTTGGATCCAAAATAATCGAAACACTAGCCCAATGCGAATTCGAAATACTTTTCGATGCTACATTTAAAATTCAACATTTTTTCCAAATAGTACCAGCAAATTTTCTAGTACAATGTTCTGGAATCATAGGAAAATATCTGCTTTCTAAGTTAGAATGTTAATTAGATTATTCTAATAATATTATGGAAATCCGTAATCCGTGTTATGAAAACAAATCCTTTATTTTAGTTATTAGTTCTTTTCCACAGAAAATTAAAATTCCTTCTCGGTCCGAGAAAGCTATTAATATGTATCTATAGATTTTCCCGATAACGACTGTATCTATAAATCTTACAAAATAGTTCCTTGGGCGTTCCTGAGGTCGAAATTGTTCCTGGGCCTCAGTGAAACTGAACTAAATGTTACTTCATTTAATTCAGAGTTCATTTAAGAAAATGAATCGAAAGTTGGAAAAATAATATTAGATTTGTTTTCCTTTTTTAACTATCTGATTCTTTAATGTAATTGCATCCTCTACAATGGGCACATAAATAAAAGTGATTTCTTATTAACTGGGCTGTATTCGTATATTTTGTTTCATAACAACTCGCTACTTCCTCCAATGAACGAATGGCAAGAAAGGCTCACATGCCGTTCCATAAGTAACTGTCGTATATTTGAATAAACTTTGTTCCTTATGTGGACTGGCCCACCATAAAATAAATTAAAATTTGTCATCAAACTGATACACCAAAATTTGTTGATACGTCTTTTCTATATCTGGTTATTAGCGTGGCTGTTATATCTGGTGAGAATATTGGTCCATGATGCGCTGAGAAAGGGCCCGTTCTCTTTATGACACAATTCGACTAGTCGCTCATCCCAATTCTTCTTCATTTCGGCATATAAAATAATCCCAATGAGGGCGTAGAGCTCGTCAATTTCCACGTCATACCATATTCGTGGTTGTTTATGTTGGCTTGGATTACGGTGACGATCAAAATAATCCTTCGCCTTACGATTCGTCTCACTCGCGATAATGCACATCATCGTAGGTGGCAAAATACTTTTAAAACATTCTTTTTCCTTATAGAAATGTCTAGCAATTTCAGTCAATCCCCTAACAAAAAAGATAAATTGGCAAACATATAAAATGAAAATTACTGCAAATAATATTGTGTTACAAACACTTACATAACTCCAGGTCGATAAAAATACTTATAGGGAACATTAATAAACGGTATGCAGAAACTAAATCACAAATTAACCTTTTACAAAAAGTTTACACTTACACCAAATAAAATAGTTACACTCCTTGCAGTAATGACGAACATATCCTTTATAGATTCAAACACAAACTACGATGTAGATCCATCAAACACATTTGTCGATGAAGTTTGAACGGTAAAAGTATACCGTTATAAATATAATATCTAAATTCAAGCTGAGTTCATAAATTTTGAAGTCGAGTTTATGTTGAAAGGCTGTGAATAGTGAAACGCACGTAAACGAAAAGATACAAACAGAACAAGGATTCCCATAATGATTTTGGTTTTATCTGGCCCAAATAGTTTGAAATAAAGATAACCCTGACCTAATAAAAGTAACATAATTATGATTTTCTTTCATTAATTCGTATTTTTTGTATAATTTTTTAACTAACCGATTTCAATTGCGTTCTTTGTTAGTCTGGGGGTAACTTATTATCCCAATGCACTGACCGTGGCATATTTTTCATTACTGTGCCACAGTTGCTTGGAAATGGTCAGATTTCACCATTTTTTTTTGATATTTTCTTGTGCTAAACATGTAGGAGAGAGCATTCCTAAGTGATTTCGGATTAATTCGCTTTAATTCACTTTTTATTTTACTTTTTTTATGCCTATTATTGATTCTTAGGCATAATTAACATGCGGATTGATCATGGAATGTTTCTCGCTGGTAAAATTTTTGTTACCGCAGATCAACTAGTAAATAACTGCTAATAACTATTTTAACCTATCAGATTAGTAAGGAATAATATCCAACCAAAACTATAGTCTCTGCATGTGAATTACATTCTAAATAATATCCATCGAAAGAAAGGGGATTTAAGAGCCATCATATTTGAATCATATCCTTAAAGGATCGCTTTTTTTACTTTCTCGATTTGTTTTGGTCCTAAAACAGCTATCAAAACAAAATTAACATGATAACATACAGAAATTTTGGTTATAACAAAAAGGAAATTGGACCCAAAACTGCTATAACAGTCACACCAAAAAGCCCTAATAATTAAAAAAAATTAACTAAACATTTTTTTTTTTGGTGTCACCATATGCAAAAGTTCATGTAAAGTAATTTCCCAAACCAAAACCAGAGAGTGATTTTCTCTTTTTCCCGATTCATTCTTTTTCCTATTATAATGTAAAGCTCATCAAAAGGAAATAATAAAATATGAACATACAACTAAAATGAAAATATAAATAAATATGTAAAAAACTGAAAAGATGAAAATCAAGAAAGAAAAAACTGTAAAGTTGAAAAACTATACTAAATTTGTTGTTGTATATTGTTGAAATTATGCTTTATGTTTGTAAATTCGAAAAGTGTTTTTATTTGCATAAAAATATCTTTTTCCCTATGCTGCTGCTGCCGCTGTTTGCCTCAACCAAGCAAAAGTTTTGTGTTTACAAATTTTTCTTGTTTAGTAAAGAATAAACACATAAGAGATAAGAACAAATCTGTTAAAGTTTTATTTATTTGTTTTAAAGAGCAACGGGTGGGTAAGATATTCATATGTAAAATGTGTCTATGTATAGTATGTACTTCATTCAAGATGTTTGTATTGAAATTTGTTTGATTAAAATTATTATTTAACAAAAAAAAAAAGGGTTATCCTTGTTTGGGATAGTTAACCAAGATAGATTGGGTACCCTTATAGTATTTATTGCAATTAAGATTATTCAACAATAACTTAATTAAGATAAATAAGTGACGGACAATAATATCGATACCGTTAATAAATAAGTTTAAAAAGCATACATATTTGTCACATGCCAAACATACTGTAGAAGTAGTTGATAAACAAAATTATGAGAAACTTAAGTATTGGGTGCCAATCAACCGGCACTGATACAGGAAACGTGCGCCATTTATTTAAATTTATTGGATGAGAATATAGCAAATGGAGAAAATTGAGCTTCTTCTCGTTTTTCTACAAATGATTAGAAACCAAATCATCCCGCGCCTCACACCAAAAAATCATATCTGCTATATAACAATGTTATATAACATATCACGAACGCGCTATATAACAATGTTATATAATATGTTGCATCCATTAATAAATTGTTTTATAGTCTCATTTTGATTGTATAATATGCCATGCTATATAACAATGTTATATAACATTTTATAAAAATCAATAAAATTGGTTCATGTTTTCCATATTAAATAAAATGTTTTTGTTATGTTTATTGTATAACATTGATTTTGTTACATGGAGGAACCCCGCCATCACCGTTCATTATACTTTAAATGCCTCAGAATATTAGGTCAAAAATGAATTATTTATTTGGAAAAGATGTGTTATTTGAATGGGTATATCGACATTAAAAGATTTAGTCTATGATAATTCACATACAATTTTTTGAAATCCAAAGAATTTTAAAATTATGTTGCGGAAATTTGCTCAGGGCGTGAAAGTGACGTCCCTGAAATAGCAGTTTAACATGTTTCGGATTCGTTCTGCTTATTGGTTTAATTTAATGAAATGGGGCCTATATTTTTAATAGCCTTTCTAAATATTTGTTAACAGTCTTCCTAAGTATTTGTCTTTGGGACCGCTTGGGCCATCGTGTCAGTTAAACAAATCGAAAATTATTGTCTTTATCTAAAGATCCTTTTGGAATAAAACTGTGGCTTCTGTTCAACACACCTTAATAGTTTGCCTACAAGAGTATCATACCATTAAATATTTCTTACTAGGATATTCTACTGGAAAATTTTTAGGACAGGCAATATTTGTGTGCCTTAAAGCGTTGGAATATTTCGTTAAATATACTTTCCCCAGTATTAGTTTAGTAACCTTCACTCATCTCATCACTAATCAACATCAACCATTAATCAATAATTGGCAACCGTTAATCAACAATTATCAAATATTAACAATCATCCATCAACAATCAATAATTATAATTATCAAGTAATCGACCAGTTTTCTGAAAAATTTTAGGAATACCGATTCTGGGCCCTCTAAGTACTAACCACACCGTTCATTTTATTATCTAACGTTCCAGTACAAATTATAGGATTTTCACAACTAATTCAACCTACAAAATCAAATTCATTAAACTTTGAAATTCAAACGTTTCATTTATTATAATTCACAATAATAGGACTAAATTGGACCGTATTTCTTGGATTCCTCGGTATTTCCAAGTACTGTTTTGATTTATAAATTGTTTAGTTTATAAAACTTTTTCGCCAGGTGTAACGGCTTCTAAGAGCCCATGGTGCAAACTAAGGATTCAATCATAAATTGCAAATTCTTGCTACGGCCTTAGAAAATTAAAGTAGTTTGGACCAAGGCAAGGAAGACAACTGACATTTAATAATAGACCTATATATTCAAATATCTCCAGCCTTGATCCGTTGAAAGCAAAACAGCTACATTCGAAGTGAATAAAGTCATCATCGTATACGAGACAATCTTCGCATAAACCATCCCCATTTGCTGAACGTGTACTTTATAAAGGCCGTGACCAGTAAGAGACGCGATCAAAGTTTGCATAGCAGGACTAGGAATACTAAACGAACTAGGTTCTAGAAATTGTTTTGAAACACACAACTAATCCAGAAATGTTCCACATCCCTAAGCAACTTAAATGAAATGCAGCGGAACATGATGTGCTTAGAATGAAAGAATGCAACTGTTTAAGAATATAATTCATTCCATGGCAAGAAGCGAAGTTGAGGCCATAGCTCCAGTAGTGGCCCTCCAGGCAATAATTTGTAGGCTGTATGGTTTATTGATTGAATTGTTTAATTTAACCAATGGCCACCTTAACAAAGAAGTATAAGATAACATCGGTAGGATTTATAGAAATACAGCAATTTCAGGAGTCAAACTCCAGGATTTTCCAAAGCCTTGTCTACACTGCTAAAATAAGTCACTGGATTTTAAAAGTTTATATGCCATGTGAAGTTTCCAGGAGAGTTTCCTTGCCAAGAAGACACTTAATATTTACGTAGTCGGGTCTGTTAATCGGGCGGCCGAAAAGAGGGGGCACAGTTAGATCTCCAATGTATCTATGGCTAATAAATACAATGAAATCAGTTTCAAAAGGGTCAGCGTGTAAACACTTTTCACGATACAACGCCATCAAAAAAAAACGTAAAGCGTCCTACGTTAAATTGGAAAACACATTCAGAAGCTTTTCAGCAACTGTATAACAAGATTGTCGGCAACCCTCTCTAACGCTTTAAGAAATTGTAACATGACCGACTGTTAATATCGGCGATGTTACAGTGGCGCCCAAACTTCTTCAATGGCTTTCCTTTCACTATCCCTTCTTCTTTATTGTAAACTATACTTTACTGTTCTTACAGTGGTGCTCGAGTAATTAACTGAATCTTATTTTAGATAAATTAAATTTCATTTATAACATTTCAGTAGTCAATTTTTTTACAGTTATAGTTCATTCAAAATATTTTTAATTTTTAATTAATTTGTTTTTTTTTTAATTCCGCATTCAGATCCACATTGTTTTTTTTAATTTTCCCGAATTCGTAGCTGTATCCAAGCATTGGCTTGTTGATTCAGTTGTTAGAATCATTCGTGAATTCTTTTGTTTGCTTGTCTAAACTAATTTTTCATTATTGTCTAATTTTCTATGTCATTTTTATGCTGGAATAATCCGATGGAATCCTGTTCTCATCAATTCTATTTTTCGTTAGGAATATTGATTTTGATGTTTGCTTTGGGGTTTAATCGGTTATGTTAGTCAATTCCTGTCCCCTTAATCTGTGATGATTCAATAAAATCACAATCGCACTTCTTCCATTCTTTGGAATGTTGATTTTAATGTTTGTGTTGTGGTTTTATTGTTCATCGCAGTTATTACATTTCAATTTTTATCAAGATTATCTTACCATCGCTAATGCATCCGGATGAAATATTTTTTTTTGGTTCGTTGATTCATTGGTCGGTTCTATGGTGAGCTATTTTTGGTTAATTTCTTATTCCTAATCTGGCGCAGGTGCATCTGTTATTTTTACTAATAATGTCGATTCATTTGTCAGTTCTTCAGATTGATTCTTTATTATTGTTCCTTTCTCTCCCCAAAGCAGAAATCAACTCACGTTATGAAAATTTACCGAAAGTGCTGTGGAGGAAACCTTACCAACTTCATCTTTTTTTTTCTATGATATAATTGAATTGTTTATTTTTTTTTTTGCATTTGATATTTTCTTTAACAATCAAGATTAACTTAATAAAGTTAGTGATTTAAGTGAAACCAAATTTGTTCATTTTTTTAGTAATTGGGTATTCTGATTTTTAAAATTATTAGTAATCAATACTCTGTCCGAGTATTGAAATTAGTTAGAAGTTAGCATAATATCAATAAAGTTTGTAACAAAGTAGTAGTAGTTAAACAATTTGAATTTTATTAATTTTTTTTAATAATTAAATTATTTATTAATTACATAATTATTTTTATATTAAGTATTTTTAATTTTTTTTCCCCCAAATCAAAACATGGCTACCTTTAGGATACGTTCCCAGGTTTTATCTAGTGAGGAATTAGCTATTGAATTTGAAATCCGGCACCTTGAAGGTGATGGGGAGACCCAAAAGGCAAATCTAAATGAAGCTTTTTTGCAAAGAAGAAGCTTCTATCACGGGTAAACCAACTCAGCCACATAGACAAGCTTTAGTACATCCTCATAATGAAGTCTCCATATGTGTTTTTATGCTACAACATCTTTAAATCAAGTTATTGAATTGTATTCAAAATCCCAATTTGGACACGAATGAATATTCTGCATTCATTTCAAAATTATGCCATCTAAAAGCCAGAGGTGAACGTATTCTGACTTTTGAAGGCATCAGAATTCCCGCTACCAAACTAGTACAGGTGTGTACATCCCTTTTAGAAATTTGTCGGCGATTTTCTTTAAATGAGCAAACTTTACAGAAGGCTCTTCTTGACCTTAGTACCACTCAAATAGACCCAGACGACCTGTTGGAATTAATGGTTAATGCACCACACCCAGTGCCGCACGAAGAATCAAGTTTTAATCCTAAAAAGGCTGATTTTTCGGTAGAAAATAATGCGATTCAGCTTAATATTCAGTCTAAATCCCAATTGCCTACTCCCAATGGAAATACTATAAGTCAGACTGGTAAGGATGACGGAACCTCTATTAATATCGATGAGGTTAGGCAGCAAATACCACCAGCCGTGATAGAACCACCGGTGTTACAGCATTCATCACCGTCTCATCCAAATATCCTTACTTTTCACAATTTTCAAAACCAACCGTCATTATTTCCTTTTTCTTACAATTATTCGTATTTACCGTTAAACCCGTACGCATTGGCTTAACAATCATACATCCTTCCACCTCAACCGCCATTAGCACCACCCGCAACTTACCCTCCTACTTGTCCTCCAAATTTGGGTACTTTTATTCCAAATAGTCAACCTCCTGGAGAGAATTAGTTGCCACAAAATTCTATTAGACCAAGTACTTCAATTCAGCAAAATATTGCTACCTCAACAGAAGTAGTGAAGCCAACTGATTGTAGACCACAACCGTCCCGAACATCTCAAGAATATTTGTCTCATGCGACACCTGTTCATAAATGGGGAATCTCATTCAATGGATCTGCAACAGGATTAGCGGTAGAACGATTTTTATATCGTGCGGAGCATATGGCCAAAACCAATAATCTTCAATTGCACCAGCTAATCAATGATATGCCGTCTCTGTTGAAGGGTGTTGCTGGTGAACATTACTGGCTAGTGCTTGAAAGACAGCTGGGTTGTGACTGGAATCAATTTAAAACGGCTTTCACTCATCGGTTTCAGGACCGACGGACTGATGTAGATATTTTACGTCTCATAGATGCTCGAAAACAATGTCCCAGAGAACCATTCACTGAATTTTATTATGATATCTTAAACTTAGCAATTCCTTTAAAAGTCCCGTTCTCTGAACTTCAGATATTGGAAATTCTTAAGAAAAATATGCGAGCTGGATTACAAGTTCATCTTGCAGGGCGGCAAATATTATCAGTTTCAGACCTAGTCAGCACTTGCGTAGCTACTGAAGATATTTGGAGAAGTGTCGGACTGGTTCCCGAACAGGTAGTGCAAACATCTTCTCAGGTGGGGCGAATAAAGGAAATGAAACTGTGTGATAATAAGGACTCTAGTGGTTATACCCAGACTTCAACACCACGCCTAGTTGATGAAAATTTCACTTCCCCTTTCCATCAACCATTTATAGCTCCAAAAGCATCCGAGTGTCCAATTGTAAATTCATTTAATGTAGAGGCTGTTCATTCAACTCTAGCTAACCCTACAAAAATATCGCAAAATCAATTACTTTCTCCCTCAGTTCCCACTTGCTGGAATTGTAGATGAGTTGGACATCCGTATATGGATTGTGACCTTATTCGTAACCAAATATTTTGTTATGGTTGTGGTACGCCGAATGTTTTAAAGCCACACTGTAATTTTTGTAATCGGAAAGTTTCTTCGTTAAACTCAGTAAGGGAGACTACTATCGGAGGGTCAGGTCGTTCTCCCATACAAATCCTTCAGCGATCCCCAAATCAGCAATCGAAGTAATACCAAATCTTAAAGATTCTTACAAGATCTAAAACTTTCTAGTAACTCCCGGATTTGTCGCTCTATTAATTATTTCAAAATACGACAACAAATGTATCGTAACATCTCAAAAACCAAATTTTGCAGTTCCATTAAATTCCTTGAAGACAATCGTCCCTATGCAAAGGTGTCCATCCATGACACTGAAGTTTACGGTTTGTTAGACAGTGTGGCTAACATCTCTGCTTTAGGAATCCGCTTAAAATTCACGGATTTGTAAATGCTAATATTACATATAATAATAAAACTCTTGAAATGAAGCTATTCATTGTTCCGGAGTTACAGCAACCTCTATATTTAGGCTGCGATTTCTGGCGTAAATTTGGAATAGAGCCCTCGCTAATTTCATCAATTACAGAGTCTTTGCCTGATTCATCTAGTGAAAAACCTACTTCCCCTGACAATAACCAACATAAGCTCTCGGTTGGTCAGCGTCAAAGGCTACAAGCTGTAGTGGAGATGTTTCCTAGTTCGGAACGATTAGGGCTGGGGCGAACCCACCTGCTGAATCATAAGATCGACGTTGGCGATGCTCAACCCGTTAAGCAGCGACATTATGCTGTATCCCCTGCCAGACAACAACAAATCTATCAAGAAATAGATCGAATGATAAATTTGGATGTCATCGAAGAGAGCCATAGTGCTTGGAGCTCCCCAATGGCGACCGTGGCGCGGAAGGATGGTGGGGTTTCGACTATGTCTTGACGCTCGACGGCTGAACAGCTTAACTAAGAAGGATGCATTCCCCTTGCCTCTGATTGACGGTTTGCTAAGCAGGTTGGATCGTACCCGGTTTATTTCGAGTCTGGATTTAAAGGATGCCTTCTGGCAAATACCTCTGGATTCAGACTCGAAGGAAAAGACAGCGTTTACCATCCCGGGACGACCATTATATCAGTTTAAAGTAATGCCCTTCGGTCTTTGTAATGCGCCTCAGACCTTGTGTAGATTGATGCCCAGTGTGATTCCTCATCAACTGCATGACCGGGTGTTCGTTTATCTGGATGACTTGCTTGTAACTACTGCTGATTTTGATGAGCATTTATCGTTGCTTCAGGATGTCGCCGAAAGGCTGACAAAAGCTGGTCTGATGATAAATGTGCAGAAAAGCAAGTTTCTTCTAAAAGAGATCGAATACCTGGGTTATGTTGCTGGTGAGCGAGGATTGGAACCTAATTCGGACAGGGTCGAGGCCATTCTCAAATTCCCTAGACCGAAGAACATTCGACAAATGAGACGGTTTCTTGGTGTCACGGGATGGTATCGCCGATTTATAAACGGGTACTCTACTATATCTGCTCCTCTTTCTGCTCTTCTCAAAAAGAACCGGAAGTTTGTGTGGTCCGAAGAAGCTGAATTGGCGTTTGAGACATTGAAGCACGCACTCGCTTCAGCACCAGTTCTTGTCACTCCAAATTTTAATTCTCGGTTCTACATCCAGTGTGATGCCAGTTCCACGGGTATTTGGGCAGTGTTATTCCAAAGGGATGAGGAAGGAAACGATAGGCCTATAGCCTTTATGTCCAAAAAATTGAATGGTGCTCAACGTAACTATTCTGTAACGGAGCAAGAGTGTTTAGCCGCTGTAGAAGCGATTAAGAAGTTTCGATTGTATGTGGAGGGTCTACCGTTCACAGTCATAACCGATCACGCAAGCCTGAAATGGCTTATGTCCCTTAAGAATGTCACTGGTCGACTGGCACGGTGGAGCTTAAAGCTTCAAGGGTTTGATTTTGAGATCGAATTTAGGAAAGGATCCCAAATTGCAGTTCCTGACGCATTATCACGGATTGAAATTGAATCTCTCGATGTTCAGCTCCCTTCACTAAATTCTCCACTTCATGTCGACACGTCTTGGCCAGCTTTTCGTGATTCTGATTATGAACAATTAGCTCATTCTCTCCAACAATCTAATAAGAAAATAAACCTAGTTACAGTACAACATTTAGTTTATATTAATCTATCTTCCAATCAAGCTTATCTACCGGATATTCCACAATATAAACTGCTTATTCCTGAATCACTTCGACCCAGCTTGCTGATTGCCGCTCATTGTCCTCCTACTGCTGCTCATCTGGGTATCAGTAAAACCTCTGAGCTCATTCGACGTTATTATTACTGGCCCACTATAAATTCAGATGTAACACAATTTATAAATTCCTGTGAGGATTGTAAAGCGAACAAACCTTCGAACCAAATATGCAAACCCCCTCTCGGTTCTCTTCCCATGACGTTTAGACCCTTTCAGAGAGTGTATCTTGACTTCTTGGGGCCCTATCCCCGCAGTAAGAATGGCAATACCGGAATCCTTATTGCCTTAGACCACTTTTCCAAATTCGTGATCACCAAACCCGTTCGTCAGGCAACTGCTATTGAAGTATGTACATTTCTTGAAACTCAAATATTTTTAATGTTCGGAGTACCGGAGGTTATTTTTACTGATAACGGTAGGCAGTTTGAATCCTTACTCGTTCTGAATCTGTGCAAGAAGTATGGGGTCAGGCATGTCTTTACCGCAAAATACTCACCGCAAGGGAATGCCTCAGAGCGCGTTAATCGTACTTTGTTAGCTTCTTTGCGGGCGTATATTAAGACTGACCAACGGGTCTGGGATTCAAATCTGTTCGCCATAACTCATGCTCTCCGCATTGTAATTCACGATTCTTCCCAGTATTCTCCTTACTTTATTGTTTTTGGCCAGCATGCCGTTTCGCATGGTTCCGTGTATGAACTGTTGCGACATGCTTCTCAATTTGGTGGTAACCATATTCATAGCATAGAAAAACCCGAATATCTCTATAAAGTTTATGAAGATGTCCAAAATAATCTTACTAAAGCGGCAGCCCGATATAAAATTAGATATGATTTAAGAACTCGACATCCCAAAATTAATATTGGCCAAACAGCCTTTGTTAGAAATTTTAAGCAAAGTAAGGCAGTAGGTAAATATGCAGCAAAGCTCGCCCCTAAATTCATAAAATGTATGGTTACTCGACTTGTGGGTAATGTGGCTTGTGAGGTTGCCGATGTAGAGGGTAATGTCTTGGGGATTTATCATATTAAAGACTTAAAAATTTAGCGATGCAAGTCATGTCGCTCATTTATATTTATCCAATATTTGCCCGGCTATGAGACATCTCCTGGGTGTGAGTCGTCCCCACGATTTGTAACGGCCAGCATCGCTTGACATTTCAAGTGGTTTAAGACCCCTGTGGGAATAGAATTGTAGCCAGTTAAAAAAAAAAAAAAAAAACTAGTTATTGTAAAGGGGAAAACCAACTGGATGGTCCCGTTCAAAAATTGTAGAAAAAAAAATTTAAGAATCATTTTTGTGATGGGGAGGCTAAGTATTGTTATCAAATTTTATTGATGGGTATAAAAAAGATGAACATTTTAAAATTTTTTTTAGTCGGTTTAAAAATTGTTGGATGACCTTATCGAAGAGGATAATAATCCAACAATAAGTTATAAAATTAAAAGATTTAAAATTAATTTTTTTTTTTTTTTTTTTTTTTTTAACTGGCCACAATTCTATTCCCACAGGGGTCTTAAACTACTTGAAACGTCAAGCGATGCTGGCCGTTACAAAATGTTGAGAACAGACTGATGTGTCGAAATGCTTTGGGAGCAGCAAAATATGATTGGCCAGTTTTCAGTACAAAACCCACTTTACTCATGCACCAAACTTGAGGAACAAGGTTAAAAGTAGTGCTAGTGGTGCTTAATAATAGGAAAACCGTGCTGTAATTCAGCTGGGAAAGTCCCATATAAGAAGTTGATTTGTACGGTTTAAAGGAGAAAATAATCCAACAGTAATTGTATACCGGAAGCATCAGCGCAATTTGGTAGAGAGCGAGAAAGATCAGAATAAATAAATGGTACACTCAGGAAAATGGTCAAGTTCGATAGACAGTTGTTCCCAATCGGATAATTTCAATAATTTATATCATATCCTCCAATTTAGTTCAATAACAGACAAGGAACACAGACTTATATCATAAGAGATAGTTAAGCTCAGATAATATGTAGTCCACAAACAGGTCCATCAATATGATAAGGTTCCTGGATAAAACATAAATAACTTTCTTGAATCAAATGAAGCTAACTTGTTGTGGTGCTAGTTAATATTTTTAATTGGAAGCATGGAAGGCATATTAACATGAAAAACGAAGAGCTTTTCGTCCAGAGATAACCTTAAACAAGATCCTCTTAACAACGTATTGTAAACAAAGGCTGAAATCAACTCATTACAACTTTTGCAGATAAATACACCATGTGCACCATAAGCACAAGTTATATGAAATCAGAAAATTTCCCCGAATCAAAAATTCGCTGGCTCAACTCGATTCGGAAAACTCCCAGCTTTTGTAATCCGAATTTCGTCACGAATACAAAGTTTTCTCGTTACGGATCCAGCAATGGCCTGTGCGTAGGAACGAACGTTTTTTGTGGGGAACTCCGGTGTTGTCCCAGTGGAAGAACGGGCCCGCTGGGATTGTCCATATACTGTTCTCCTCATATGTTGGCAGTTACGTTTACCAACGCGATTCGTTTACCCAAAATGGCTAGGTTCGGTAGTAGAACTCGCACCGTCAGATTTGAGGAAACACTCTCCGAATTTGAGAATGTATCTTAAACATGATTCAAAATGCTGTCAAAGTCATGGTCAATTAGTTCGACATCGGATTCGGAGAATGACCCCAACGTATATATTTGTAGTTAAATATTTTGGGTAATTAATTCATTGGTCGTTTTTTTCTTATTCAAAAAGCAGAGCTTGTCAATTACCTTGTAAAAAACTTGTAGTATGGACTATTTAAAGCATATGATATGTCGGAAAACTCAAGATTGTCGGCAACTTCATATTACGTTTCATCTATTTTTATTGAATTCCACTGTAAGAAAAATATATACACTTTCTTCAATATTCTCTTTTACAAATTTTGACAGAAACTTCACACTGGTGATGCTGTTAAAAAAAAATGTGGGTTCCTAATCGAAATAGTGGTTTGATCTTGAAATAACCTTTGAGATAATCCCAAAATATAAAATTAGTATTATTATCCCCTTCCTCCTCAAACCGTACGACTTTTTCATGGAACAGATTTTCTCAGAAACGCTTAGTTTTCGAGATAATTCGGGTTAGAACTTTCCAAATGATCATACGGTATAAATTTGGGAACGCTTTTTCTAGCAATACCTCACTATTGCGCCACTATTCTCAGGGTAAACTGTGTGTGTACAAACTTACTATTCAGACAAAAAATCTTATCTAAATCGGTGACCCCGGGTTTAAATTCTTTGAACGGCTGGTTCCATTCCAATGCAAACTGGTTGTCAGTTAATAAGTTGTTGCTTCCAGAGCCTTATATATATAGATATTAAGAACAAACTTTTACTATCTTCTATCTTTACCGCCTTGCAGTTGGCTGTGTGTCTCCCACACAAATTTTGCGGTCGGCCTATCTAATTAAGTGGGTCTTTTTAAATTCGATTTGGAGGCTATAATTCAGTTGGTTGGATCGTGATTTTCAGTAAATGTTACTAAATTTGGCCGTCTTAGCATGTTGACCCTTTCATATTTGGTTCAAGGTACTTAAGAGCTGCGCAATCTATTTGCTTTGCTATTTTATGATTTGTACCATTTTCTACACTTTTGCGGCTAATATTTAACTGTAATTTGTTCCGTTATATTCTGCTTTAACTACTTCTGCAAATGATTCATTTTCTATATATAATGGGCTTTGATTGTATTAGATTTTGGCGCCATCCATTGCCATTGTTTGCCCTTAATTTTTTATTTTAAACATTCTAATGCGTTTGGATTGCTGATGCTATCCATTAGTAGTAGTATCTATCTCATTTTTTTTTTCTGATAGACATTTTGTTTTGAGTTGTGCTACTACAACTTTGATATTGTTTTCGATCATCCGCATAATAACAGTAATGAGACTCATCAATCTAATATTTAAATTTAATTTAATTGAAATTTGTAATTATTGTTCGAAACAGGAACCGCTATCTATGTGCTATCCCTCCGCAATTTTAACAATTTTTGAAACTAAAATTTGCCAAAAATTTGTTCGGTTCTAATTTTGCAGGAACGAAAGTTTAAATGTTAAGCAAAATGTTACATGTTTATATTTGAATATACTTAAAATTAATTAAAATATAAAATCCAAGATTATGCCTCATCTCTTCCCAGACCTTTCAAATCATACTTATATCGACTTGGTGATCTTGGTGATTCTTGATCGAATCATGGTATTATAAATAAATTAAATTTTCCGTCGGCGCAACTAACTTAACCTCTATATGACCGGTTGACCGGCAGGAAGGAAGGGTATGACCTCTACAAATTATTGTTTTAATACGCAACATAACACAATAAATTGGTGTATTTAAAAAGAAAATTTTCATTAACAGTCAAAGTGTAGCAACAAATTTTCTCTAAATAAATGACGATGATCAGAAAATGTGTTAGTGCTGCAACAATAAATTTTAGATAATTTTTCAATAAAAAATACGATTGAAAAATTTATCAACTAGAAATTCACAATAAAGCCTGTATTCTTCAAATTGCTTTATGCTAAACTCACCGATGAATCTTTTTGATTTAATTCAAGAATAAGGTTACCGGGTTTTCACCTTTTTCATTAATCTCTGAAGGTAATATAATTTACCCCTCGCCTGGTTACCACAAATTAAGTAAGTGAAAACTGTTGGTGTTTTGTGATTGTACAAAATAATATTAATTATAAAAAGATAACTTACGTCACTCCGCTTCAAAACATTTTTTATCCTTTTTAAAAATTTTTAATAGACAGAATTCAATTTATTTAATTTTTAAATTTATATGATTTTAATACGTTCCGAAGATTGTAAGAGAATTCAATCCAGTTTCGAACTAATGAGCTTATGATTATGGAAAAATCAATATTTTCATCAGGCCGCGGCGACTGGACTAATTATGCCACAATTTACATTATATATATACAGATGGTGCTGTGCGTTAAGTACTAGCGAATCATAACTAAAACAGATTAAGTCACTTTCAGTTATGATTCGCTAGTACTTAACGCACAGCACATTCTGTATATATAGAATGTAAATTGTGGCATAATTGGTCCAGTCGCCGCGGCCTGATGAGAAGATTGATTTTTTCATAATCATAAGCTCATCAGTTCGAAACTGGAATGAATTATCTTACAATCTTCGGAACGTATTAAAATCAAATAAATTAAAAAACAAAAAAAAAACAATCAAAATAAGAGAGCAACCAAGTCACTAATCTTTATCGCCATTTAGAATAAATTAATCCCGCAAGAAGTAAATAGTTTTGGTGGTACACTTGTTTACAGAAAACCTCATTAATTGTTGAAAGTCTTCACAAATTTGTTGAAGTATAAAGCACTCACCCATCAATAACTCTTTGTACTGCTTCTTATAACAATTATTTTTAGAATTATTATCTTGCCATGCGGTGTCAGTGACGCACCAGGATTAAGGTTTGAATTAAGGTAATTGCTGAATCAATAAAGTGATTTACAAATAGTAGTCTTAAAAAGCAAAACACATTGCGTTTGTACTAAATTAATGTATGTTGTTGAAAACAATTTAGACAGATTGATTTTTTAGACGACGAAAGAAGGGCGATTGTACATAATTCGCTCTAAAGATTGGTTTGTGTCATTAGTTCGGAAACGGTCTTTCTTTATATTGAGAAAAAGGCAAATTTGATGAAACCATTTAGCGAAGTGGTTTAGTTGGATATAAATTTAAAATTATTCCTGACCTCCTCCAATTAGAATGCAAACCGTAGGTTTTTGTCAAATGTTGTACCCTCTTTTAAAAAGTTTTTCCAATGTCAAGAATTTATTATGACTTTTATTTCCTTTTTTAGGTGTTTTTTGAAGAAATCTAATTCTTATTTGTTGAGAAGGCTAATTTCACTTTCTCTTTTGCTGTAAAGTCTCTATTTAGCCTCTACATATTCATTGTGACCATAAAAAAATACTTTCACTAAATTCTGAAGATAAAATTTTTTAAAATTGATCGACCCCCATAGCTCGCGGAAATCACATAAATCACGTAAAAAATTAGTACATTAAAAATTAGTACATTTTTCATATTCCTGTTAAAAAAAATTTTGCTCGCTTACCGCCATATTCA
This sequence comes from Tipula vernalis, assembly GCA_958295665.1. Taxonomy (NCBI): domain Eukaryota; kingdom Metazoa; phylum Arthropoda; class Insecta; order Diptera; family Tipulidae; genus Tipula; species Tipula vernalis. The sequence continues at coordinate 398,210,680 of OY282559.1, forward strand.
ACAAGGTGTAAATAATATAAATTTTGCACCTTTGAAAACAGACTGAGATAATGTTAAGGCTAAAATAACGATAAGACGAACTTGCATGTGTGAAACGTGAGACACTATATTGGGCAATAAACTGATTAAATTGTGGTTACATAAAAACGTTTAATATCGTGCGTAAAACATAAGTTTTCCACACTTGGTAGAAAAATACAAAATTATTCTTTTACCCGAAAATTATAACTCGAGCTACAATAAACTCAATGATCATCATTTAAAAAGCACTCCTACATTTTGATCACAATACTACAGATATTTTTCATTTTCACCAATGTGCTGATGCTTGAGGTTTAACGTTGCACGCAATAAAAAATTAATAGTTTTTGTCTGTTTTTTTGATCAATAAATTTTTATTATAAATTCCAACTGGAAAAAATTATCAAATTAATAAAATAGAATGGGCCCAATGGTGTTGATAAAAACAATTTTAGATGTCGGTATTGCATACCACTTATATACATACTCGTACACAAAAAAAAAACCGAATATAACAACAAAATTAACGTTTAATTGGTTTTTTTTTTTTTTTTATTTCGATATATTGTTTGAATTGTTTTAATTATCTCAATAATATGATGGAAATAAATCAATGCTGCTGCTCCATTATGACAATGGATATACATATAAAATACGAGCGTATATATCTGAAAAACTACTATAGTGTTAATAATAATAGTTATTTTGATTTATAGGTTTAATTTTTTGGTGTACACACATTTTTGTATTTTATGAGAATGGAGCTTTCTATTGTTTTGTCTAAAAATGGATTTATTGATGCTGTAAATTTAATTATTTTGGATTATTTTTATGTACATGTTTTTCACATCAATACATTTGGATAAATTACTCATGTGCGTATATTGAAAATATTTGTGTTGGAGTTAGATGACGAATTCAGATTATGCACTAAACATATAACGTTTTAATTTGGTGTCTAGACAAAATCTGTATAAAATATTAGTAAATACAATTAGCATACGTTTGAATTTTTCTTTACATACTATGAAGACAATAATTACATCTGTACAGACTTAAACAGATTCATGGGAAAAGTCGCATCATTATAAGTTCAACGTTACATACGCAAAAATGTCAAAAAATTATTATTTTTATTCTTTTTGTTTTCTTTTCAGGTCGCCCGCTACCGAATGTCACATGGTGGCATGAAAATACGTTGTTAGATTCAACATCCACAGTATTATCAGACAATCGTGTTAAAAATGTACTGAATTTAGATAAATTAAAGCGAAGTAATTTAAATATGGTTTTAACCTGTCAATCAACCAACAATAATATAACCACACCATTAACAAGTTCAGTAACATTGGATATGAATTGTAAGTACAAAAAAAAAATTTTATTTATTTAGACTGCTTCGAGTAAAAAAAAAAAAGTGGAATAAAACTTTTCTTCTTTGCTAAGCTAAATCTTGTATTCTGGAAATCTTCGTTTCTTGAAAAATCTAAACCTTGTCATTTTATGAATTGGCTTCTTATTTATTCAAATTATTGTTAAATAACAAAGCAGTTTATTGACAAAAAAAAATAAATAAACATTATGAGATATGTAAAAAAATTCTTGTACAATCCGACCTTATTTCTTGATTTTTTAATATCGAATACAAATTTTATTCAACATTTACTTTTCTGTCGTCTCTTTGAAATTATGTGTTATTATTATTGCTATCGATTTGGTCGTTTTCTTTGATTTGGAATATATTTGTTGAATGATGCTTGATTTTGCAGCATTGCATTCAAATATTATTTCTATAGAAAAATACTCTCAATTCACATATAAAAATCAAATTTATAAACAGAGCCACAAAGCATATCTATATTTAATTTGTTACCCATATTATTCTCATTTTATATTTTATGCATCACATTCCAATGAAATTTTAGGCAAATTAAATTTTTCGTTTTATTATTCATTCATCTCACTAATATTGTAACACCATGCAAATGAACGCCCTACAAATTTTAGGTAACTTCGAAAAACTCTGACAGAAACGATTAATCCAGATAATTTTGAATAAACTTAGAATTATTAAATATTTGGCAGATGGTTTTATTAAATTCTAAACTCGAGTAATATTGGAATATTTTCATTATCTTGAAAAACCTTTAAAGTCTAGATTAATATTTTTGTTCATAGCACTCAACCACAAATAAATACCGAATAAGATATTTTTTATGTCAAAAATATAAAGGGTTAAACCTCAAGAGTTTATCAGATTTTTGGTTCTTTAGATTAACTCAACTAGCAAATCAACCCGTAACTGAACCTCTTAATTAATCAACTATCAACTCAATCTCCAGCTCAATCTCAACACAATCCCTAAATCAATCCACATCCTCAACATTAACTTACAAATTAACCATTAACTTAACCTCAAAACAACCTCTGAATAATTTCCCAACCAATTACTCAACCCCAATGCAAGTTTACTAAATCCTACTTAAATTTCAAATTACCTTAGCTCTAACCAACTCTCAACAATCTACTTATCTCCATGCTAAACAGCCAACTCTGTACCAAAATACGCCAAGATAGACGAGCGGACACTTTTTACTTTTTACTTTTTACTTTTTACTTTTTACTTTTTACTTTTTACTTTTTACTTTTTACTTTTTACTTTTTACTTTTTACTTTTTACTTTTTACTTTTTACTTTTTACTTTTTACTTTTTACTTTTTACTTTTTACTTTTTACTTTTTACTTTTTACTTTTTACTTTTTACTTTTTACTTTTTACTTTTTACTTTTTACTTTTTACTTTTTACTTTTTACTTTTTACTTTTTACTTTTTACTTTTTACTTTTTACTTTTTACTTTTTACTTTTTACTTTTTACTTTTTACTTTTTACTTTTTACTTTTTACTTTTTACTTTTTACTTTTTACTTTTTACTTTTTACTTTTTACTTTTTACTTTTTACTTTTTACTTTTTACTTTTTACTTTTTACTTTTTACTTTTTACTTTTTACTTTTTACTTTTTACTTTTTACTTTTTACTTTTTACTTTTTACTTTTTACTTTTTACTTTTTACTTTTTACTTTTTACTTTTTACTTTTTACTTTTTACTTTTTACTTTTTACTTTTTACTTTTTACTTTTTACTTTTTACTTTTTACTTTTTACTTTTTACTTTTTACTTTTTACTTTTTACTTTTTACTTTTTACTTTTTACTTTTTACTTTTTACTTTTTACTTTTTACTTTTTACTTTTTACTTTTTACTTTTTACTTTTTACTTTTTACTTTTTACTTTTTACTTTTTACTTTTTACTTTTTACTTTTTACTTTTTACTTTTTACTTTTTACTTTTTACTTTTTACTTTTTACTTTTTACTTTTTACTTTTTACTTTTTAATTTTTACTTTTTACTTTTTACTTTTTACTTTTTAATTTTTACTTTTTACTTTTTACTTTTTACCTTTTAATTTTTACTTTTTACTTTTTACTTTTTACTTTTTACTTTTTACTTTTTACTTTTTACTTTTTACTTTTTACTTTTTACTTTTTACTTTTTACTTTTTACTTTTTACTTTTTACTTTTTACTTTTTACTTTTTACTTTTTACTTTTTACTTTTTACTTTTTACTTTTTACTTTTTACTTTTTACTTTTTACTTTTTACTTTTTACTTTTTACTTTTTACTTTTTACTTTTTACTTTTTACTTTTTACTTTTTACTTTTTACTTTTTACTTTTTACTTTTTACTTTTTACTTTTTACTTTTTACTTTTTACTTTTTACTTTTTACTTTTTACTTTTTACTTTTTACTTTTTACTTTTTACTTTTTACTTTTTACTTTTTACTTTTTACTTTTTACTTTTTACTTTTTACTTTTTACTTTTTACTTTTTACTTTTTACTTTTTACTTTTTACTTTTTACTTTTTACTTTTTACTTTTTACTTTTTACTTTTTACTTTTTACTTTTTACTTTTTACTTTTTACTTTTTACTTTTTACTTTTTACTTTTTACTTTTTACTTTTTACTTTTTACTTTTTACTTTTTACTTTTTACTTTTTACTTTTTACTTTTTACTTTTTACTTTTTACTTTTTACTTTTTACTTTTTACTTTTTACTTTTTACTTTTTACTTTTTACTTTTTACTTTTTACTTTTTACTTTTTACTTTTTACTTTTTACTTTTTACTTTTTACTTTTTACTTTTTACTTTTTACTTTTTACTTTTTACTTTTTACTTTTTACTTTTTACTTTTTACTTTTTACTTTTTACTTTTTACTTTTTACTTTTTACTTTTTACTTTTTACTTTTTACTTTTTACTTTTACTTTTTTTTTACTTTTTACTTTTTACTTTTTACTTTTTACTTTTTACTTTTTACTTTTTACTTTTTACTTTTTACTTTTTACTTTTTACTTTTTACTTTTTACTTTTTACTTTTTACTTTTTACTTTTTACTTTTTACTTTTTACTTTTTACTTTTTACTTTTTACTTTTTACTTTTTACTTTTTAATTTTTACTTTTTACTTTTTACTTTTTACTTTTTAATTTTTACTTTTTACTTTTTACTTTTTACCTTTTAATTTTTACTTTTTACTTTTTACTTTTTACTTTTTACTTTTTACTTTTTACTTTTTACTTTTTACTTTTTACTTTTTACTTTTTACTTTTTACTTTTTACTTTTTACTTTTTACTTTTTACTTTTTACTTTTTACTTTTTACTTTTTACTTTTTACTTTTTACTTTTTACTTTTTACTTTTTACTTTTTACTTTTTACTTTTTACTTTTTACTTTTTACTTTTTACTTTTTACTTTTTACTTTTTACTTTTTACTTTTTACTTTTTACTTTTTACTTTTTACTTTTTACTTTTTACTTTTTACTTTTTACTTTTTACTTTTTACTTTTTACTTTTTACTTTTTACTTTTTACTTTTTACTTTTTACTTTTTACTTTTTACTTTTTACTTTTTACTTTTTACTTTTTACTTTTTACTTTTTACTTTTTACTTTTTACTTTTTACTTTTTACTTTTTACTTTTTACTTTTTACTTTTTACTTTTTACTTTTTACTTTTTACTTTTTACTTTTTACTTTTTACTTTTTACTTTTTACTTTTTACTTTTTACTTTTTACTTTTTACTTTTTACTTTTTACTTTTTACTTTTTACTTTTTACTTTTTACTTTTTACTTTTTACTTTTTACTTTTACTTTTTACTTTTTACTTTTTACTTTTTACTTTTTACTTTTTACTTTTTACTTTTACTTTTTACTTTTTACTTTTTACTTTTTACTTTTTACTTTTTACTTTTTACTTTTTACTTTTTACTTTTTACTTTTTACTTTTTACTTTTTACTTTTTACTTTTTACTTTTTACTTTTTACTTTTTACTTTTTACTTTTTACTTTTTACTTTTACTTTTTACTTTTACTTTTTACTTTTTACTTTTTACTTTTTACTTTTTACTTTTTACTTTTTACTTTTTACTTTTTACTTTTTACTTTTTACTTTTACTTTTTACTTTTTACTTTTTACTTTTTACTTTTTACTTTTTACTTTTTACTTTTTACTTTTTACTTTTTACTTTTTACTTTTACTTTTTACTTTTTACTTTTTACTTTTTACTTTTTACTTTTTACTTTTTACTTTTTACTTTTTACTTTTTACTTTTTACTTTTTACTTTTTACTTTTTACTTTTTACTTTTTACTTTTTACTTTTTACTTTTTACTTTTTACTTTTTACCTTTTTACGACCATAAACATATGGTCGAAATGTACTATGGCCCATAACATAGCCAATAACTCCTTTTCAATACCTGAATAATTGATTTCTGCTTTAGAAAGAGTTCGACTGGCGAATGAAATAGGAAGATCTAGTAAATTAGACTGTTGCGATAACACTGCGCCAATTGCTAATTGACTTGCGTCGCAGGTTACTATAAACTCTTTTTGAAAATCTGGGAATTAAAGAACAGGTTCTTTTAGTACAAATGATTTTAATAGATTAAAAGCTTCATCACAGAAAGGTGTCCAATCGTAATGAATAACTTTTGTAAGTAAGTTAGTCAATGGTTGGGCAATCTTAGAGAAGTTTTTAATAAATTTGCGGTAATAGCCGATAATCCCAAGAAAAGATTTTAATTCAGTTGTAGTTTTGTGTATCGGATATTTATCTATTACGTCTATTTTCTTAGGATCTGGTGAGACACCATTTTGACTAACAATGTGACCCAAATAAGCTA